>OZ037999.1:30264113-30286613 GCA_964035705.1 Porites rus | reverse complement strand
GAGCTGTCCTGGTGGCAAAACCTCCAGTATGAACTGTGTGTCGCTTGCTGTCATTGCTTGCAAAATGGTGATCAGTGCACTAAACATGAATCAAAAAGTTGTTCTCAGGATGAATGCCTGCATCTTCTCCGAGTACATCCCGGAGAAGAGCCTATTTGTACAAAGAGCTACAATGGTGAATTGGTTAAGGTGAATGGATTGGAGCAATGGTTCCAAGCTTACAAAGCTCAGGTAATCTTGTTTTCACTGATGCCATCTGTTTAAATGTCCAAAAGAACAGTCTCTGCTTTATAATAGAAGCAGACTGATATTGCACCTTCGCTAATGCTTGTGTACTCCTTTGTTTGATTTAAATTAGCATGACGAGGAGACCTTGGAGTGCCCGTTTGTTTGCAACGAAATTTTAAAAGGTACTGTGTTGATTTCCTTTTCGATTGTCTTGATTTCCCTTTCCCTTTTGTTTGTTTGCTTGCGGCTTGTTTTGTTATATGCCACGCTTGTTTTAAAACTCGCGTCAAACAAATTCAATTTAAAAGCTAATGTACATAGTAGCTGTTGCTTCCTTGATCCGTACCGCTAATAATTCACTCTTTCTAAGTGGCAAGCCTTTGAAACAAAAGTGTCTCAATCACAGTCTTAATTTTACCTTGACTGGTTGAAGTAGGCAACTGATCAGAATTTGTCTTGTTCGTGTTATATATTTCCATTACTGTTCGTCATTTAATGTCTACTGAAATTAACCTTGAAAATAGGTGTTTTTTTTTCACCTGTTTGAGGTGAATGAAGGCAAGCGTGGTGCGCCAGAGACGTCCGTTGTAAAATGGCGAAAAAAAATGCGTTATCAGTTTCACGTCCCTCCTGTTGTGCGTGTCTGGTGCTCCACGTCCGCTTCATGCTGGCTTTCGCTCGCCTGAAAAACGCAAACCGTCTGTTCTGCACGTTAACTGAACTTCACCCTGTTAATCACTCTAGAGGAGCCTTTTAAGCATTCATTAAACGTTGCTTTTAACAGATTTTGCATCACTCAAGTGTGGCAAACCCTCAACTGACGACCTTCTACTTATTGCTTATGACCTTGGTTCCTCGTGGAAAATGTTTGGACGGGTGCTTAACCTAGACAAACCACAGCTAGAACAGATTGAAGAGGATGAGCGGAAACTGATCGAAAAGAGCTATGGTGTGTTATTGATTGTCGTTAGCAGATAGGATAATTTGCATGACTTGCCATTGGTATAAAGACATACAAAGCATCTCAGTTGAAGACACGCCTGAAATCCTTAAATAAACTTGTCTTCGGAGTTGTTCTTAGTTTTTTATTTAGAGTGAGAGCTACAATTAACTTTCCATGTTATGGCTTTTGGTATGTGCTTGTTCGTGTAAGACGTTTGCGCTGTGTATTTTCTCCTGGTTTCGAGTGTAGAAGTTAAAGTAACTTAATCCCACTTCAGGTATGCTAAAGAAATGGTTGGAGTCTTGTGGTGGCACTGCAACGTATCAAAGTCTTGCGGTAGCATTCCAACAACTGGGACGAACAGATCTTGCTGCAAAGTACTGTAACGTGCACAGCGATCCCTGTAAGGGTAAGTGCTCCTCGTTGAAAATACTTAGTTCCGCTTATTAGTTAACAGGATCATGGGGTGGGCAGCTCGTTATTGGGAACTTCAACATTTTTTTAGTACGATAACTCCTCTTATAAATTGTCTAGTTTTCCTTCTTTATTTTGTTGTTTCTATTATTGTTTTAAAAATAGTTTTTGGCGGCTAACTGTGCCTGCTTTCCGCCTTGCACCTTGTCTAGTTCGTAGTCATGCATAGTTCACAAGTAGCACCACCCTTGCGGCTAAGGCGCTCAACCATTACAGGGTCGGGGTGGACAAAAAAGCTCTTTCTCTAAGGCTGGAACAAGAGCCGAAAACGGTGTCTGCTCTCGAAGGCTAGGATGGACGTGGGATTACTGTTTAACTTGCTCATCAAGCTGAAAAGTGGAATTTGTTTCTTATTTTTCACAGATTGTGTAGTTTTGCCTTCATTATCTTCAGTTAAGGCTGGCACGCCATGCAGTAAAGACCTTCTCGATATTGCTGGTGAATTTGGTGCTTCTTGGAAGATGTTCTGTCGAGCATTACACCTCACTGAAGCCACGCTGGCAGAGATCGAGGAGAACGAGCATGATATGGTCAGCAAATGCCACGGTACAGTTACTGAAAATACTTTCATAAGCTGAAGCCTTAATAAGTCCTAATTAAATGTCGATACGTTGCTTTAGTTGAGTAGAAAAGAAAAGTAGATTGCAGGCGATTAATAAGTGAGTCGGTTAATGTCAACAAGGCGTCCTCAAACCCCAAAGGGAAAAAATAATGACGATGATGATTATGTTATAATAACAATAAGAAAAATTCAGTGGAAAACAGAAACAATAATATTTATGGTTTCTGCTAAAAACGAAGTCCAGCACCAGATATATTTACGTTAACTAAGAACACTTATCTACCACTGCAGCTGTATTACGAATGTGGACAGAAAAGTGGGGATCTGAGGCGACCTATCAACGCTTGGCACAAGCACTGCAGCATCCAGCTGTTAAGCACTCAAATCTGGCTGCTAAGTATTGTCACGTAGACAAGAGCACTTCTTAAGGTGGGAAATGGTGTTCGAGAAGATATAACCGGAAAAAATAATTTGTGCATTCATTTTTGTATCAACGCTTAGCGCAAGCACTGCACATCCAGCTGTGAAGCACTCAAACCTAGCTGCTAAGCATTGCGCAGGATTGCGTGACGAGCAAAAAGAACGTCTGTATGGAAGGCTTCCTCGTATACCCAATTCCTTGGAATTCGTCGAAGTGGTCTAGTGATCAACATATCGATCTTTGTTGGATCCCAGTCTCGGTCGGAGCGTTAATTGGCAGTGTCATTGTGATGTTTTCTTAGAAAAGAAAACAGATTGCTCCATCTTGTCCCTTTTAATCAAGGTGTTTACATGGGTCATGTCGATCTTGTGTCATGGGGTATCACTGTGTTGGACTAGCATTCTGGATGGTTGTGGTGTGCAAGTAAACTTTCTTATGCTTCCTACTACTGAGACGGTGAATGTAGACCTCAGTGTAAGCCAACGTTGTTCTTTCGATTAGGACAGTTCTTTGGGTTCGTGCCACAGCAAGTTAGCATAGATTATTTTCCTTCCCGAACCCGTAGATCTTTGCCTAAAACACCTTTAAAAGCAGTCGAAAAATACATTAAAAATACACTTTTCACCCTATTTAAAACCTATTTCACAAAACAGGTTAAAAACAGTTTTCAAAAATAGCTTAAACATTCAAAACAGTGTTGGATTTGGTAAGGGTAGGTGCTCTACTTTGTTACGATTTCATAAAGCATGTAGATAATAAACATTTTTTTTCAGTAATATTGAAATGTTACTGATATTCCTGTGAAAGCAAGGCAGACGATGTTTAATTTGTCAGCAAATTTCGAATAGGAAGGAGCACACAAACTGCACCTTAACAAAAAAGGTATTGCTATTTTAGCTAGTAATTTCGTAAATAATATTATTCGTTGACATGATTCCTATTCAACAACTGTGGCGACACCTAATTCCACCACCACAACTAGTGCCAGGAGCAATTCGAATCCTGATTTTATATTTCCCAAGGGTCGTGGGTTTAAAATGGCTAGCTTAAATATTACAAGTCTATTGAAACATATAGATGAACTTCGTATCGTATTAAATGGTCAACCCATTGATATACTAGCTATTAATGAGATGAGACTCGACGGGAGTATATCTGATCAGGATGTTAAAGCTGTGGGTTATGATGTCATCCGTCGTGACAGGACCGTTAATGGGAGATTTGGTGGGGGTGTATGCTTTTATATTCGTTCGAATATAAATTACATAGTCCGCGAGGATTTAGATAACGAACTTTTAGAAATCTTATCGATTGAAATTTTAAAACCTAACTCAAAACCTTTTGTTGTTACCTCGTGGTACCGACCGCCAAATTCACTTATAGACCTTTTCTCGAATATTGACTCCTTGTTAGCAAGACTTGATTCCGAGAATGTTGAACATTATCTTATGGGTGATATGAATTGCGATTTGCTGTCCAGCGAAAACATTTATGCAAGGGCTCTGTTAAATGTTACCGATATTTATGGCTTAAAACAATTAATCGACGAGCCTACTCGAGTCACACCCTCAACAAGTACCCTAATTGATCTTATTTTCAGCAGTCACCAAGACAATATTCTCTGTGTCTGGGGTGACACACGTGGGTATAAGCGATCACAGTCTTGTTTACGCGTACCGTAAAATTTCAATCCCGTCTGTTTCTAAAGGAATCAATTTGATCAGCTATAGACAGTTCAAACACTTCAACAGCAATAATTTCCGTAATGATGTTTCGACGCAACCGTGGGACGACATCAAAGAACTGTACGACCCCAATGACATGTGGAAAAAATGGAAAGAATTATTCCTAAGTGTTTGTGATAAGCACGCCCCTGTGAAAACTAAACGCACCCGTCCCACCAAGTCTCCTTGGATTACCACAAATTTGAAAAAACGAATGAATTTCAGAAACCGGCTAAAGAAAAAAGCTGTTAAAACTAAGGATGCGTCCTCTTGGAATCGATTCCGGAAGGTCAAAAATAAAGTAAATCAGGAAATCAAGGCTGCTGAAAAGGCCTATTATAATAATTCTTTTAATAATTATGCCGGTGATCAACGTAAGACCTGGAAGACCATCAATGAATTGACTTCCCGCAAATCTAATAAAACAATAATAAATGAAATACAATATCAGGGACTAAAATCGAGCAATCAGGCAGAAGTTGCTGAATTGTTGAACACTTTCTTCATTGAGATTGGACCAAGGCTTAGTCGAAATGTTTCGAATGTTGATACCACCTACAAAGAGTTTCTTTCTGGAACTTCTAAGGAGTTTGTCTTCAAGGAAATAACATCTGCTCATATTTATTCTCTTCTTTCAAAACTTTGTAAATCAAAGGCCACTGGATTAGATAGTATATCAGCTAAATTATTAAGGGAGTGCCCTGATCTAATTGCCGAGTCTCTTACTTTAATATTTAATCAATCACTGTTGACAGGAATTTTTCCCGATGAGTGGAAGTCGGCTAGGGTTACTCCATTGTATAAAAATTCTGGTAAACGAAATGATCCCACCAATTATCGACCAATATCGGTGATCCCAGTCGTGGCCAAAGTATTTGAACGGGTAGTCTACGACCAGTTGTATCACTATCTTACTGAGAACCGTATTCTATCCCGTTACCAATATGGTTTTCGTTCTTTACATTCTACTGTAACCGCATTACTCGAAGCTACCGATAGCTGGGCAGTGAACGTTGATCGTGGCCTTGTCAATGCCGTTGGTGTTGTCTTCTTAGACTTAAAAAAGGCTTTCGACACAGTTGATCATCGTATCTTATTAACGAAATTACAATATTATGGATTACGCGGTTCCTGTCACGAATGGTTTACTTCGTATTTAAACAATCGTACCCAAACTTGCCAAATTAATTGCTCAATGTCAAACCCAAAATTAGTTACATGTGGTGTTCCCCAGGGAACAATTCTTGGACCTTTATTGTTTTTACCGTATATTAATGACCTACCTAATTGCTTGCATTTTTCACAACCTAGAATGTATGCCGATGACACCAGCCTAACCTATGCCAGCGCAGATTTAAAACTCATAAATGACTGCGTTAACGACGATTTAAACAAGGTGTATATATGGCTATCGGCTAACAATGACCCTTAACTTGACTAAAACTGAGTTTATGTTAGTTGGGTCGAGGCAGAAGCTATCAAAGCTTTCTGAAACTCCTTCTTTTATGATAAACGACCATCCCGTGATGCAAGTGTCAACGGCAAAATCTCTTGGAGTACATATTGACTAAAACTTAAGCTGGGAATGCCACATACAGAGTATTTGTAAAAAGATTGCTTCTGCTTTGGGTGCAATTAAAAGAATACGACATCTTATTCCTTTTAATGTATTAATTAATGTTTACGACAGTTTAATTCAACCGCATTTTGATTACTGTAATGTCGTATGGAGCAACTGCGGCATTGGTCTTTCCGATAAGTTGCAGAGGCTCCAAAATAGTGCAGCCCGTATTCTAATGTCCGCTAATTCTGATTGTAATGTGGACGATTTGTTTCTGGCACTGGGTTGGCGTAAGCTTAAACACCAAAGACAAGTATCGACGGCTATTATGATGTATAAAACCGTACATGGGATGACTCCCGACTATCTAACATCTAAATTTGTATCTCGTGACTAAATAACTTCTTATCAATTGAGGAATACTGAAAATAAATTAGTCCTTCCCCGTACCAATTATTTAAAGAAAAGTTTCTCCTATAGCGGAGCTAAGCTGTGGAACAGCCTATCCCATGATTTAAGATCTGCAGATTCTTTACATGATTTTAAACGCAAACTGTGTCGCAACAGTTTTGAATGAGATCATACATTAATACAGTTTTACACGGCATCCTTGAAAAGCAGCTTTTATTTGTAAATAGCTAGGTAGTTAAAATTTTATGAATATATTTTTTAATCAGAGTTAGTTTAGTTAGGTATAATACATCTTAGATTTTTTGTACATGCTGAAGGAATTTTAACCGTGTTTAAATAAAGTTATCTATCTATCTATCTATCTATCTAGCCTGATACACGCGTATTTGTTAATATCACGTATGTATTCGTTAATTTTACGATTATATACTGCTTTTCTAGAGCAATGTGGTGCACTCGAATTTACTGCAAAGCGCAGCTCCATTATAGGTCGGTGGATCGTTCTTACAGGCGATGAAAATGTATGAAATGATCATTCTTTGCTTGCAAATTGCAAATTAATTTGTATTTCATTGCATTTTTGTTGTAAGTATTTTTTTTTTGTAAGTATAAATATTGATTTTAGTTACTATTTTTAAGTCCGATTATGGTATTAAGTAGGATAATTTTAATATCCATTTTTTATTTTTTTATGATTATTTTATTATAATAACTTTTTGTTTCTTTCGGAACTTATTACTAAAACAACAACATAAGAGCAACAACAACTTTCAGTGATTATTTTTCAATTATTATTTTTCGGAGGTTTTTTGTTAAACAATGTATTAGTTAATGTGATAACTAGTAGAATTAAAAGGTCATTCAGGTTTTAAAGGTGTTGTTTGTATGTTTTTATTTTCTCTTGTCTTATTTGTTTATGTATTCACTTATTGTTTATTTTTGTATCTATTTTTAGCCGAAGGTGGGCTAACAAATTCTTGGAAACAAGTAATTTTAACGGAAAAAAGAAAAGTTTTTCGTCAATGCTTTGAACTTCTCGGAAGTTTTTTTTGATCTCCAAGACAAGTAACAGAGGAGGTCATTTTCCTTTTCTCCTGGCCAGTTGATCGTCTTTTTTTCTGATCACTCAAATGCTGGAGTGTGCCCTGAACATGAACGCAACTGAACTTGTTGTGGCAAAACTAGCATGACTTATTACTCAGCGTTTATTTTGCCTTGTGGTTCTGTGTTTGACTTCGCAACTATTTTGCTACAATCATGACCTTGGCTTGTGCACTTTCAATACACTATCATTACTTAGCCGTCGTCTATATGCCTTAATAGAGAGATTAAGATTCACGTTTACGGCATACGGCAAACGGCAAACGTCAGTTGAGAATTTCTCAGAATAGAAAATAAGCAGATAAAAACAGTCCAGAGCGATTCTTATGGATAAAGCTGGCATAAAACTACTTATTTTTGTGTAGAAGCAATAAACAGTAAACGGAAAATAAGGGGAAAACTTGGTCACGTGGTACAAATTCACGTTTGCCGTTTAGCGTAAACGTGAATCTTAATCTCTCTAATTGCGATGCCAGTTCTTGAGCCCAGAGACTCCAGTCACTATCCGGAGACGTATTTGAGACTGAAACGTTCTGCTGGCTTGAAATTACGTTTCATTAATTGTAATGTTAAGTACGTAGGTCTCCGAAGGTCAGTCGATTAGGCTATGAGTTGCCGAGTTTTCTTGAGTGACTTGCTTCTTGCACAAATTCGTCAAAAGAGATTTGGATCGATAATAGGAATAAGTCTTGAAGAGGTATCTCTAGAACTGAAGATGAATCGGAGGGTGAAGAGGAATAATGGCATAAGAATTTTTTGTTATTGGAATGAGTGAACAGTGAAAGGGCAATGATTTTAGAGTAACCAGTCATATCCCTGAGCCATGATATGGTTCTTGATTTAAATTAGTTACCGTGATCAGGGAAATCAGCACACTAACTTGAGCTTTTCAGGGGAAATTCCCTTAAGGTACTTAATTATTTACGGAGAGCAGATGGGTTTTTAACACATTTCCAAAAACAGAAGGTGGGTTTTTAACACAATTCCAAGAATAATGTCATTTTGTGGGGCGGAATAACGGAATAGCTATTTTAAATTCTTTGGAATAATCGATTTTTCGATTTTGGAATAATGAATGACGGTTACGCTGTCTTCGATCTTAACATTTCCCTCTTGTGGTTAAATTTTTTATTCGATTTTCGGTACTCCGTGGCTACCCCATATCTCGGAGCCTGGAACCTTTAGTTATTTGTTCCAAAAGGATGAAAATCAACTATGAACGAAACAACAAGCTAATACTAGTATCGAGAAGGTGCCAACGTATATCTCACCATAATCAAATCATGGAATCGTCATAGTATTGGTCAACTCATTCCTAGCCTAAATTTAAGCGTTGGAAGCCGGTTTGCCGATTAAAGTACAGTATACTGTTGCTCACTTTTCTTTAAAATCAGCATAACCCAGAGACTCATTACACCTCAGATTGGCTCCGATGGTGTTATATTGCCCGGAATAAGTAGGGTTAGTGCAACGGAGTAAGGCTGGTTTCTTACAAAGGCAGTTCTAGCAGAACTCCTGTAACAGCACTGTGCAACAGGAACTAGGCATTGACGTGCAGAAAATTCTCAGTTTTCCAACACAAACAAGAGGGGTATGCCTGTACAACAAGAATGGATATGTTCTTCAAGTCTCCCAAGGACGAAGATGAGAGAAACAAGAAGTTTCAAAAATTGAAACAGGAGGGTGCGGGTAAGCGACGATAAGTGAATAATTCCAAATCAGCCGCATTTACGTAATCGGTCCATAACTCGACTGTTCACAATGTTCAGGAGGAAAACTTCGTTGCTCACCCACATAGTTCTGTTTAAAAAGGGACTGACGACTTTCAAAGGTGGAGCTATGGCAACGTAAAATGTTTACAACTGGAATTTTTTTGTTTTTTAGCATGTCTCAGCAAGGATAATTACTTACAATCTAGGTATACACATAACACACTTTTGCATAATTTCTCGATCAAGAGATACTCTTGTTGCCCCAGATCTGTGGAGAGTATTCTGGAAACGTGGGAAATGAAGAAATCACAAAAGAAAGACTTGTTTAACAGAAGATGTTGCAAATTTCTGCAAGTAACCATGAAGTTGGACCTCAGCAAACTGCGTCTACTCCGCAAAAGACAGCTACAGTACTCTTGAAATGTGATCAATCAAAATCAATAAATACTCGCGTCCGCAATGTATTTTTTTGGGCGGAACTTAGAAATTAATTACCTAATGGACCATCTTCACAAAATTTTGCAATTTATGCCATTGCGTGCGAAGTAAACTGAGGTGTGTATAAAAGAGCGCGAAGCGACGAAATCACTTTTGAAGTGATTTTCATCTCACTCGGCTACCCTGCTTCCGCGACTGATTTCCTAATGAGCAGAAGTACTTCTAGCCTGCGCAGCTGGCGGTATTGTGTGATTAAAGTTTTTTTTGTGTGTGTGTGATTTAAGTTTTGGCGGCGGAGCCGCGATCCAAAAAAAAGGAGTGGGGACGAGGCGTTTGAAATACCGCGTTATTTCTCGCGGCTCCGCTGCCAACTCTCACTCGACTGGTAGAGCGGCTCCGTCGCCAAATCTCCCTCGCCTAACACCCTCGCCTAACACAATACCGCCAGCTACGCAGGCTAAAGTAATTCAGTCTTTTTGTTCCCAAAAATGCTAGCCTGTGTTACTCAACATAACATCGTTAGAGTCCAAATGGGAAATACTCTACTTTTTAGCCGAGAGAAGTGAAAACCTGAATAGTTCTGTGTTTTTCACAGGTGACTTTGCTATTGTTGGAAGTATGAATAATTATGGTAAATTCAATAAACATATGGTGTCAATGTTAGTTTCCCACCATGCACTTCAGCTGGAGACCACCATTTATCACAAATTATGCTATAAAAGCTCCCCCCCCCGCCCAATCCTATATACATATCATCATAAAATGCCATCTTTCCAGCAACTTCCTACTTCCTTCAACTGGACTTGTTAGCATGATGAAAAAACAACAACAACAACAAAAACAATGGAAAACAGAGAGGGAAAGGGACGGGGGGAGGTGCTTTTCTTCTCTTTGCCCAGTGCTTGACCCTGTGCCCCCTTATGTAAAAGAGTGGCACACAGGGTAGCTAATGTAATGTTGTCAAGGGAAATTCTCCTTTGTCGTTTTTAAGTTTATGCGAACGTATACTAATTATAAGTAGATATTTGAAACAATCGATTCTCTATTTGACCTGACCTCTATTATATTTGAGAAAACAAAACATTGTCAACTTTTAAATGCCCATAATATATTCCGTTCCCCCACCCCCACCCCGCCAAAGTTTGCATAATTATGCAAGCCTTGCAGGGGCAAAGCCCGACCGTCTTAGCAACCCACAGTGCTTTGCTGACCTTACGAGTTTGGAAGCTATTCCTTCCGGTTATCGGAGCGCCTGTTTCAGTCATTGTTAAGGAAATTTGACATGGTTCTCGATATTAAAGCTACATTCATGTGACTGAAATCAAAACACTCAAAACTGGGCATCATGTACTTCGATCAAGGAGAGCAGAGGGAACTGAAAGTTTCCGTTATGTGGAAACGAGCCCAGGGAAAAAAGAAAGTGCTCACTTCAGTGAACTGGAAAGAGCGAGTGTTCGTTCTCACCCCTAAAACTCTCAACTATTTTGAAGGCTCTGCAGAGGTAAGGATGTGCAAATACCTTAAAATGATGTAAATTGTACTTTGAACGCAATATTTCATGATTGTTCATAGATCGGTGTTTTATCTCCGAGTTTGTACGTTTTGCACAAAACACTGCATGAGCTTTAATCTGCTCTAATAGCTTGCGGTAGAATGCTTCTTTATCGACCTCTGCTGAAATGTAGGTTGCTCGAAGTTTCTTGATTTGTATGTTAATGATAAAATCATTCTTGGTTTGCAAAACTCCTTAACTGATTCTTAACGCTATGTTAGCAACAATCTGTGGTACGACGAATAGTGTTAGCGTTTTTAAATTTAAGCTAATCATTTATATTATGTCCTCCTTGTTTAAGCACTGAATTTAACCTTGAGCTTAAGTATTTAAATTAAAGTTCCTTTCATACCAGTTTTAAACTTGCACAGAGAGGAAACCTTAATATACCAACCCATTATGGACTAAAAGAGTTCCAGAAAATATCCCTCCCCTACCCCTGTAGCTGCAATATTTTATTCCTCATGCCTCTAGAGATATCCCCACATTTCAACTGATGCCATAAATGAATAATTTTCCCCCCTCCCCTCATACTCCTCTATTTTGGGGGAATTTCAATTTCTTTTGAACCCCTCCAAAATAACTCCTGTCAAATGTCACAAAACACAGAGGAACTGTACTGGAACAGTCAGTCTTTTGAGTTACAATCTTAGTGGTTGCATTTTCATGAGGGATGTTATGGGTTGCTTAGCGATTGTTAACTGAGTAGAAATGGCTTTGAAAACAGTTTTGTTTCTGACTTGCTAAGTTTACTGAGTTGGGGAATTTGACCCCAAAAACAATGAAACAAAGAACTCCTTAAACTGAAGCCAGGAAAAAATCTGCTTAAGCTAGTCAGTATTTAACATCAAGTCATTTTCATCTGCTTCTAAGAGCTATTAACCTGAACCTCCTTTGAAATCTGTTTCATACTGCTAAGTCCGTGGATGGAGTAAGTAATCGAATGCGTTACAAGAGTGTTAGGCAGGAAGAACTGCCTTGTGAAAACACACACCAACATGGAGGTCACAAACTTCATGTTATACATGAGTATGGGTTGCTGATATCTGAAATACTTTGCTCCTGTTAAAATTATGTTTATGATATTGTTTTGAGCAGAAACGTGGAAAACGGAAAGGAAGTATACCTCTAAGCTCAGTGAAAGCAGTAGAGTTTGTTGAAGACACTGCATTTGACCAAGTCAAGAAATACTGCTTTCAGGTGAGTTCAGTATAGTCTGACTGATGAACCTCTCATGGAGTTGTGCATGGGGTGCTTGGAATAAGGTTTCTATTGACTCCTGATCAAATATAAAATTCTCCTTTGATTCACAATCATAAACAAGACAGGTGGAGGAGAATTTTGCACTTAATCAAAAGTTACTAGGGCTTAAATTATTTATTCTAGGAAATTGTTCTTGTCTGTCTTTTCCTGAATACAAACTGTGCTTAGGCTGCTAATCAAAATAATTATTACATGTTCAGCATATTTGCACACCACAAAACAGTGCTAACATTATTTCAAATAGTTTAGCTTGGGTGTTCATTGCATGCAGAAGTCTACAGTCTTTCTGTTTATTGGTGAATTTAGCTTTTTTATGCTGTCAACTCTGAACTTCATCATACTCCAGTTCTAAAAGAAGGTTACTGGAATAGGATCTTTCAGTGTGACTGATTGTGTGTTCTTGCAGACCTTACCGTTGGGAATAACTGTCTTTGTTACTTTTAACCCAGATGATACTGTAGCCCTTGACATCTAGCATTGTTGTATGTAAGCACCAAATCTGGTGCATGTGATAGGTCAGTTAACAGAGTAACTGCTGTGAGACAGTCATTGTAGACTGCTATATTTCTTGCTCATAATGTATTTATTATAGATTTATTCATATTACAGGTACATGTGTGAATTCCAAATCTTGGAAATATGTTTACATGTATTTCATATGTCCATTTGTGAATGTTCTGACAAAGAGTGAAACACATGTTCAGACCATGGTCAACTTGATATGCATTTACTATCTAGTAATTGCTTGGGTGATGTCTACTAAAATCTGTTTCACAGATTAATAATATAATAAGTATTATATTGATCATATCCACAGGTTAAGTACACCAGGTAAGGACTAATGAAGGCACTACCATATTTTTCTACTGATCAACAGGTTGTCTATGATGATCTGGTTTTGTACATCAGTGCAAAAACCGAAGATGAAAGAAAAGACTGGGTGGATTCCATTCAAGATGGTACTTAAATAGATTCTTTTTTTGTTGTTGATAAAGACAAAGATGATTGATGAGGAGCCTTAATGCTCTCACTCCTAGACCATTGCATAACAGGATTATTTGTCATTCTTACCATTAAATCTGTGGATGAAACCCTGTGGGGTTACCATTCAAGTAAAACCTCTTTGCCAGACCTTTTGGTTATCACTAGAGGTCTTTGATGTGACTAAGGTAAAATTAATGGAAGTGTATAAAGTCATAATAGTACTTAAATTTAAAGGTAAGGGTTACATACTTTATACATCTGATAATAACACTTTGTTTCTAGAATGTAGTGGTAACAAGTTTCTCCTTATGGAATATCATCCTGGAATTTTTATAAACAAGTGGACATGCTGTGATGGGAGGGAGAAGACAGCTCAAGGTTGTCAGAAATCTTTTGTTGCAAGTGAGAAAGATGGTTATCAAGGTAAGAGCAAACATTTTATAGACTACCATGAATTCAGGGCTGTCAAAAAGTTTTTAAGTGGCAGGCTGATAACGAATAGTAGGCGGCTTTGGAACTCGCACCAAAGGCACAAGTTCTTGAGGACCGAGGCATCTAAGGACATGTTGGAATTTAGAGTCTCGGAAACCCTATTTCCAGGGGTTTTCAAGAGGTATTTTTCCATCGCGGACGCCATGTTGCTTCGTCAGAATACACGCAAGACTGGGAACGATGCCGTCAAAGTGTCCCAGGCGTTTCACAACATGGCATGGTTCGAACGTTTCACAGATCTAGACTTGTTCAATATACGTTCAATGTCATTGATTATCATTATTCGATGGTACTTATTTTTTGTTAGCGGTTATGGTAGAAGGAGATGAAAGTAGCCGGCTAAGGATGGCTAACTAGCCGGCGGTTTTGGCCGGCTACCGGCCCTTATTGACAGCCCTGTGAATTACTATGAATTTACCAAAAATGTTCCTAAAATTGCAAGTATAAGTATGATTAATGGAATCTGAAGCTAGTTTTGATGTCCCAGACATAAAGGGGCAAGATTTTTGGGATAAAAATATTATTATTTCAAGTGACTGAGTTTGAAATCTTCTACTTGTACTCAAACTCACATTCATAGTCAAATCTTAACATCCCTACCTTCTAAAGGAGGTGCCACATATTGCCTTGGTAGAGACACTTAATGGTGAATTCTCTCTAAGACAGGGACCAGTGGGAATGGAATAAAGTATCTGTCTTTATTAGAAAGGAGGTGTGTGTAGCCGAGCGGTTAAAACCTTGAACTCTGGATCTGGAGGTCTGGGGTTCAAGCTTTGCCCATCGCATTGTTTCCTTGGACAAGGAACTTAACCCAACTTTGTCTCTCTTCACCCAGGTGTATAAATGGGTACCGGCAACATACTGCTTGGGGGAGGGGGGGTAACCCTGCAATGGACTAGTATCCCTTCCAGGGGGAAGTAGCAATACTCCTGGGCATGCTTCATGGTACAGAAACCGGTATAAGCTCTGGCCATTTGGGCCTTTGGCTCATCTGTGTCTTTACCGTACCTTTATTAGAAAGGGTGTCATTTTTGTAAAAGGTTAAAGGCAGGACTAATCATGGGCAGCGACCAGCTCTGGGTTTGTCCATTGGGTTCAACAGACAGACCCCTATGTTTAGCGAGGGGTCTGTCTGTTCAACCCAGTGTGGTTGTCAGATGAAATAAATTTTAGTGCAAGGAGCCAGTAAAATGTTATAATACTTACAGGGTGTTAACATGTAAATATGATATATGGGCCTTTTAATATATCTAACATTTTGGTATTATTTCCTTTTTGTAGGTGACAGTTACACTCGTTCATCATTTATAGCAACTCAGCCCTTGCCTCCCATCCCTTCTGAAGTAAGTACCTTTAAGAAGCTAGTTAATAATACTGTGTTCAGTAGGGTCAAGGTTTGAGGGCCTCAGTGGCTCCCCTTATAACCATCCCGAGTCCTCCCCCCACACCTATAATTGTCTGCCTGTAGATTATTTTCTGCCCTACACATGTTGTTATGGTTTGTTATGAAAATGTGGCTTAATTTTGTCTTCAGTTAATTATTGATTCCTTTTGTTCTGTGTTGTGATTAAACTTAAGAATAAAAGTGAACCACCAGCGGTGCCTGCACCAGTTCCCAGAGAAAGAAAAGAGCCGGAAAAAAAAACTGAAGTTGTAGTGGCCATTTATGACTTCCCTGGAGCTGAACAAGGCGACTTGTCTCTCATCAAGGTTTGTTTATGTAAATATGAGTAAACTTGTGTATATTATTTAAAAGCAGAAAGAAGTTTTAGGTCTGTAAGTGAACCTTGTTGTCTTGGTTTCAATGCATCATATGCCCATAGATGGCTTGATAGATAACACATTGTGCCAGTAGATCATGTTAAGTCAGAAACCTTGACAGAATGGACATGGCAAGTTCCAGCCTTCTTGAGCAGCATATCAGCAGAAGTAATTTTACCGTTGTTTGTTTTTTGACTACAATATTAACACTACTCATTTGGTGAAGTTGCATAGTTACAATAAACATTAATTGTTGTCTTATTTTTCTCAAACTCTAAAGTCAATGTTTTGGATGTTGCTTGGACCGTGTATTTCTTTTCAAGCCAGTTACAGCTATAAATTTTTCTAGTCAGTGTTCCATCATTTTATTAATCTCCTTTGTTCTCTTTTATTAGGGAGAACAGTTAACAGTCCTTGATAAACAATCAGATCATTGGTGGATAGCCAAAAATTCAAGAGGGTTTGTAATGTTTGTAAAAAATAATGCATTAGAAATCAGTAGCATTGTTTGGGCATCTCATGAACTGTCTTTTAATATTTTTCAGAGAAAGTGGTTTCATTCCAAGTAATTATGTAAGAAGGCAAGGATTGGAAAGTGAAAGGTGCAGTGTTTAAGTTCCTTCTGTTTTCACCAGAGAGATTTTAAATACGTATTTGTTTGATGTAGGGCTGATGGACTTTAACCATAATGTGAAGGGTCTGTCTGCTTAACTTTGACCAAATATCTAATATAGTTGAACTTACGAATGAAGCTTCTAAGTTCTAGGACTCTTTAAACCTGTAGCGACCCAAAGTTCACCTGATCTCCTTAGGGCTCAAAATAATTTTTGGACATTGGACGGACACAATCACCAGCCAAAGAAAATTTTGTTTGGTCAAGTCTCATTTCTGACTAGTCAAAATATTGGCAAAAATAGTTAACTGATCTTTGTGTAATTTTCTATTTGTATTTTTACAAAGAGGCCAAAATCTAAGATTTACTGGTGAGAATTTTGCTGTTTGTTCAAGAACGAGAGTACAGTGTGCATAACCAGTCAACATGTCCAACGAGTAAAGTTTTTGGCTTAACTTCTGTGGGGACATTGTCCGTTTACTGACTGTTATTTTGCGTCCTGCTCAAATTTTGTCTGTAGCTATTGATATTTTTTAACTACATGTACATGTGACAAAGTTATTAACGCATATTTTGAATCATTTTAAATCTAACTGTGTGCTGACGTCCGAGCTTACTGTTCACATATTAAAATGTATTGTAAGAAAGCACATCTGTTGTCCTCTCATCCACAACTCTTCATTCATTCATAACAATAAGTGCAATTTTATTTTTAGCTGGTTCCAACCTGAAATGTCACGACAGCTGTGCGAGGATGTTTTGAAAAAGGAGGTGGGTAAATCATTGTTGTGGGAAGTAGCTGCAAATGTTTTAGTATTTTATCTGAAAAAAGATACATTTAGCAATTTATTCAGGCAGTTCATAAGAGAAATGTGTCCTAAACATATTTTTCAGGGTAAAGAGGGCTGTTTTGTAGTCCGAAACTCAAGTAGAGAGGGAATGTACACCTTGTCTGTTTTGTAAGTGTTTTGCCCTTTTTTTTTTGTTTCTTTATTTATAAATTTTATTAACCATTCTATTCTTTTGAAGTTTTGCTGTCATTAAGCTCTATCACCTATCTACCTAAGTGTTTAGTGCAATATAGAGCATTGCTATATTTGTTGTGAACTGTTTATGAGCCTCTTTCCATTCAATTAACAGACATTAATATTCCTTCTTTTCTGCATTTGTACGTAAGTGAAACATAGCATAAAACTCTTAGCTAGGAAACCCAGCCAATAATATCTGCTTTAGAAATGTGACTCCAACAGTTAATCTCCTCTGAGAGAGATGTGGTGCTACCCTTAACTCCATATAGTGGTCAATGTGAAAATTTCAGAATATTTTGTTATAACATCTTGGGAAGTGAATAGTTCTGTGCAGAAGGTCTTCAAAAGAGAGGTTTCATTTAAATGGTACAAACCAAGGATTTCATCCACAGTTTTTAGTCAGAGTGAAAAATGATCACACCATCATGGTCTTGATCTAGGAGTGAAAGGGCTCATAAGCTTTTGATTTGTTACTCTAGGCACGGAGACCAAGTTCGTCATTATCACATCAAGGAAGATTGTGGGCAGTTGTATATATCAGACAGACATAGATATCCAACAGTGCCTGAACTCATCAATTATCATCAGCATAACAGTGGAGGTAACTTTATGTTATTGATGTGTTTCTGTTGACTGACTGTATTAACTCTTCAAACCCCAGTATCCACATAAAATATATATTAAAGTCTCCAAATGACTGATCTGACAAAAAATGCCTTGTTGCCATCAATATTTGATACAACTCACTTGGACTCTGAAGGTCACTACCACACAGGTTGTCAAAATGTCAGTCATTGTCAACAACAGCCCTATTCTGAACTATGCTTGCCTGGACAATCGTATTACACCTATTTACAGATGTATTATAAACCATATCCATCCTTGGAGACCCAGGAGATGCTGTTTGCTGATTGGCCACAATAATACAAAGCATTTTTGTGCCCAATCAGGAGCCAACATTCGCTTGACCGTTTGGAAATGGTCCAGTGAGAGTGGGTACCCAGGGGCTTTTCCGTCTGTGCTTGAAAACTTTCATTGCACCATTTCTCCCGGCCCGACTGACCGCCCCTGGGTCTCCAAGGATGAACCATATAAAGACAGGCTGTTAATTTTTAACCCCTTGCCTACTAGAGCCAAATACACCCAGCAACCAGCAGCCTTTCTCAGCGACCAGAGTTCCTTTCTTAATGACCAGGCTTTTGGTGATTTCATTTGTCTGAGGACATATATGTATGTCCTGGGTTGCTGAAGGACCCCACATAGGATGTATATATACGTCCTTGGTAGACAAGGGGTTAATTAAACTGAATAATTTTGCATAAAACATTAACATTTAATGTTGTATTCCAGGCTTAGTTACAAGACTAAGGCAACCTCCTTCATTTGGTCAGGCACCAGTAGCGGCATTTGGTCATGGTTCGTAGTTGAATAAAAATATGATGTATCTTTTATATATTTGAATATCCACCCCCATGACTGACACCTCTAAAATATTCACTTGTAAATGTTAACAGTTTGTTAATGCTAAAAAGAGACAGTATAGCTTGTAGGAAAATTGAGATTTTATTCATAGCTGTCCCTTCTTTCCTTGTAGATGTATGGGAGATGCCCAGATCAGAAATAGTGCTTGGAAAGGAGTTAGGTTCAGGCCAGTTTGGGGTGAGTGTAAATCATCTTTTTTAACCACTGTATTGCAGAATGGATGATGGACAGGTAAGTCAGCCAGCCCCCAGCTGGAGACCCCTGATCCCTTCCTTGACTGGCAAATACTGCAAACCTAATATTATTATAAGCCACCTGTCATACTGATAAAACAGCAGTAAATTAGCTACTGGTGATCTGCAATTTCTGGATATTTCCTTACAATAATAATTTCCTAGTAGGGTAACTTTGTAAGGGCAGTGAATATCAAGTAGCTGAATGATGATGCTGAGATATTCATTTTTCATACAACAGACTGTGAGACAAGGCTGGTGGCAAGAGACTCCTGTGGCTGTTAAAATGATGAAGGAAGGCGCCATGTCTGAAGATGACTTCATAGATGAAGCAAAAGTCATGACGTAAGTGCAGTTATCTACCTTCTTAATACAGACACTTTTGTGAAAAAACCTAGTGGCTGCTTTACAGAGGTGTAACAGTTCATTTAATGCAAGGCACATGGGAAGCCTGTGTAGAACTTTTCCACACCCCAAACCCCCTCCTAGATTTCTGAAAAACTGAAACCTGCAAAGACGCGACCTAAGGGTTAAAAGTAAAACATAAATTTAAATATTGCGTCGTTTGTTTTGTTTTTTGAGGCAGTGGTGCAAAAGTTTTTTGGATTGATCACAAAGTACTGAAATTTAAAAGCAAACTAGACGCTTAATTAACAAAAACGTACTTGGTTGCCTCTTGCTTTTCTAACAAGCTAATGAATGTTTTGCACTGCAGAAAATTCCAGCACCCTCATCTGGTTCAGCTGTTTGGTGTTTGCAGCGAGAAACCCATTTATATCATCACAGAATTTATGACACAAGGTGGGATATTATTTTTATTAACGCTGTTTGAATTAACCACAATCAGTGTTTTTCTGTCGTCTTGTAACCTCTCTCCTTCTTATAATTTCACTTTTCCTGATCAGTAATGACCCTATAAGATATTATGTTAAAAGAAGCATTCAAACTTGAGAGAAAAACGCTTTACACTTATTCCTTTTAGTATATTGCTAGCCAACCTGCTTTCGGAGATTTTGTTTTAGGAGAAAAAGAAAGAAAACTTCTTTGAATTTAGCAGTTAGCTCGCGCTAGAGATCAACTCATGATTTATTTTGTTGACAATTTAGGATGCCTTTTAAACTATTTACGGAAGCATCAAACACGCCTGCAACCTCCACAAATGACAGAAATGGTTCGACAGGTAGCCTATGCTATGACTTATCTGGAAAGTAGGAACTTTATCCACAGAGATCTGGTAAGTTAAAATGAAAGCATTTTGGAATTGGTGTTATGCAACTGTTGTTAGGGAGCTTAGGAAAGTACGCCACCACAACTCAACGGGACGGCAGAAACACAAAAAACAAAACAAAAAAACCATGATAGGGTTCAGTGAGTAAAACAAAACTTCCATACGTGCGTCACTATTTCAACCAACTTCGACCTTCTTAAATTTCAAACTGAGTGCCCTTACTAACTGATGTCATCATTTTTGTCATCTTTAATCAGGCAGCAAGAAACTGTCTCATAGGAGATAATAATATTGTAAAAGTAGCGGATTTTGGTTTAGCGAGGTGGGTTATTTTTTTCTTATTAGAAATAGTGAACTACTTGATGGTTTTAGTTGTGTTCACACGTGTTTCATAAAACTAAGTGAATGTTTTATTTGGACCCGTCAGAGGAACACCAGGGGCAACTGAACAATCCAAGGAGTCAAGCGCGAGAAACCGCTTCTGTTCAACTCAAGTCGTGAATCTTAAATCGGTTGATTTTTTTTCTGATTGGTTGATGGAGTGTGGCGTTAGATTTTATTCACAAATTTCAAACCTTGGCGATGCAGATAAAGAAAAAGCGATCGTGAAATTACTTTCGACTCTCCACTGTTTTCTCCGCTAAAAAAACAAGCTTTATGTTAAGTCTCTAGAGTGGTTAATACTACGACTAATATTATTATTCTTTTTTTAATATGTTATTGTTGATTCCCGACAGATATGTCATTGACGATGAATACACGGCATCAGAGGGCACAAAATTCCCTATAAAATGGGCGGCCCCTGAGGTCATTCTCTATACTAAGTTCAGTAGTAAATCGGACATCTGGGCTTTTGGTAAGCCGCCATTCAAGTTACTGTTTAATACATCTCGCTTTATTTGTGTTCAGTGCTTTTCTGTTTATCCTCGTCGTTTTTTCTGTCTGGTTTCCTTTTACACTACTGCCTTTAGTTTGGACGAATTGAACAGGCATAACTCAGTGATATATATTTGTATTGATAGGTATTTTAACCTGGGAAATATACACCGGAGGCAAACAGCCCTATCCTGCAATCAACAACACCGATGTTGTTCAAAAGGTTAGCACCCTCCTCCTCAGCTGACGTAGATAAAAGTTTACTTCTCCCTCCCCAGTCTTCTCTTGGCGCGCTTTGCACCTCGAATATTTTTCCATTTTTTATTACAATTTTTTTTGATACCGTAGCCATGTTTTTTAAGGCTGAATGAACCACTTGGAGTATAAATATTCTTATCAGAAGAGTTGTTCTCATTAAGGCAATAGCAGAGTTTGCTTGATCTCGGTAAGGAGACGAGATTGAGAAAAGATTTGAATGCTGGCTAAGATTAGGTGTACGGAGATCCCCTGCTTCACTTTCCATCTCCGTAAAAGGACCTCCTCGCTCTTCGCGCGCATAAAAAGGAGATGTTCAATTTTCAGTTCATGTAACGCATGTCTAACGCATGTCTAGCATAACGTCTAGCAAGGTTTAAAGCAAGGTAAGATTCTTGCCTAGTCCCTAGGCCTCATTATTACTCGCTGCTAAAGCATTTTGGGTCACGTGGTCCAAGCGACTGAGAGGGACTGGGAAAACGCCGTAGAGGGACTAAGCAAGTAAGATTCAAGGTTGCGCACGATAGTCTCACCTTTTTCAGTTTTACGTACTATTTGAAGAGCATTTGGTTTCAAAGATGCAATAGTTTTTTTTAATTTCTTTACTGATCAATGAAAAACCAGTGATGTTTGTTTAACAGATTCTGAATGGTTATCGACTACAAAAACCAACAAGGTGTCCTGAAGAGATGTATAGAATTGTGGAGAGGTGTTGGCATGCGGTAAGCTGCTTGCAGTGTCGCAGTATTTTTTTTCTCTGCGGTATCAGGTGGAGTTACTCTTTCTCGAGTGAAGAATTGCAATCTAAGTTCACAGACATCAGAAAAGAATTAGAGTATAGATTATTTGAACCTCAGAGACAGAACAGATACCGTGGAAAAAGAGATTT
Source organism: Porites rus (assembly GCA_964035705.1). NCBI lineage: Eukaryota > Metazoa > Cnidaria > Anthozoa > Scleractinia > Poritidae > Porites > Porites rus. Next base: position 30,264,382 of record OZ037999.1, on the reverse strand, counting down.
TTCCCGTTATGTCTAACTTTGTCTTGGTTTGCTTTTTTTGCGATGAGATTTTATAAACATGCTGCGTGGGAGAATCCTGAAAGAAATTAATTCGCGTCTACCTTTTAGTTGCGTTGCTGGTGAAAAGCCTTGTGAGTAACTTAAACTTTTAGCTAATTAGAGGTACAACGCATAGAGATTTTCAAAAAATTCAAGCCAATCAGAACTTTGTAAATCTTGGCGCTTTTCCTTCGAAAGTGTCTATAAGAAGGAAAAACTTTCTCTTAACA
>OZ037999.1:30134113-30259113 GCA_964035705.1 Porites rus | reverse complement strand
AGTGAACTTAATGTTCTTCAGACTGAACTCAGCTGCCTCTTTAGAAGGATGTCAATTAAAGTCTCATTTATATCAACAGCTAGTGTGTTTGTTTGGCAATGTCCTTATGCCAGTGTCCAATCCTTCAAATTATTATTACAGTACTGAGACTGTTCATTGGGTGATTCAAGAACTACAACTTTTTTATTTTACTCTTTTTGTCTTTCCCTGTCAGGTTGCTCCTGTTAACATAAAGCCTTATTGTGGTATGAGCAGTGTACCGCAAGGCTACTACCATGATGCACATACAAAAAATGATCATTCTTATCCTTTTGTCTTTGTTCTGTCCAAGTTATGGCAATTATCCAGAGTTACAATTGAGTGAAGAACTCTATAACATCGACAGTGACAATGAAACAAACGTCATTTTCATTGGAGGCAAAAATCTGCTGTTGAAAGCTTCATCAACCTTAAATGAACTGAAGAGAATCACTACTGGTCCTTTACCGGATTATAAAGAATGTCTCGAATCACAACCAGTTTGTGCTCAGGAAAATACTGACAACAGAAATAAAATTTTACTGATAGACAGTAGAAATAAAAAGCTCATCACTTGTGGGAGTTTTAAACATGGAGTTTGTCAAGGAAGAAATCTAGAAACACTGTCAGTGGAAATTTCAAACGACAATGAATATGTGGTGTCAAATTCTGAGCTACCTTCAGTTGCCGTTATTGGTCCAAGTTGGGATGGGAAACATGCTTTGTATGTTGCAACGTCATGGGATGGAAAAACATATGGATCAAGAATTTTAAATTTTTTAATTAATCCAAAATCTGCCATATCTACTCGGAACCTTGATGGCTCCAATGTTTTTGCAGTCTCTGCTAATTCAGCTCTTGATGGATATTCCTATCTACAATTTACGGACTTAAATTATTTAGTGAATTATGTTTATGGATTTACATTGGGTGGCTTTACCTACTTTGTTTCTGTTCAAGAGACAACAGAGTCTTACAACCAAAAGAAGAACCCAAAAGTTTTCAGTACTTTCATAATTCGTATATGCCAGCAAGACAAGAATTACTTTTCATATTTAGAGTTACCACTGGAGTGCAAAGGAACTAATGGAACAAATTTTAATAACGGAACATCGGCCTACCTAACAAAACCTGGAAACTCTTTTGCTAAGTCTTCTGGAATTCAAGCTTCAGATGAAGTGTTAGTCGTAACATTTGTCCAGACTAATGGAGGCTGGAATTATCCTGCTTCAAAGTCTGGTGTTTGTTTTTATCCAGTCAAAGAGATCAACGAAAAGCTGGCTGCTGACCAGAAGAAATGTGCAGATGGCTCATATTCAACAGAGAAATATGGATTACCCTGGGTTGCTGATGTTAAGAACTGTGCTACGACGGTAATGTTTAATACACTCATTAACCATGAGTTTTTTTCTTCTGAGACAAAGCAAGTGTGGTTTAACTTGAGTAATTTACTTGTAACTGCATGTAGCTCAATCATGTAACACAATCATGAATAATCATTTTGTCTTTTATTGTTGACAGGGTTCAAGTTCTCCAACAATCCTTCCTAACTTCTGTCCTGTTTCAATCTTAGCATTCAAATATGTTAAATATCGTTCAATTAAACTATCTGCAGCAAAAAATGCCATATTAGAATATGATCAGGGAATACTATCGACTGCTGCTGTAGCTGCTATGCCTTATTTCAATCAGACAGTGTTGTTTATTGGTACAAGTCAAGGCCAGCTGCTCAAGGTACATGTATATTAATTTAGTTTGCTGATTATAAGTCCTTCTACATCAAGTAGGTTTCCACCATGTCTTGCAACTACTGTTTGTTTGCTGAGACAAAGTATGTAGCTCTGTATGCTTCGATCAAATCTAGTTTCTCTTTACTTGATCATGCTACTGAAGATCTGTTTTGTGGTCCATATTAATCTGTATTTGAATCTTCTTCTTCTTGCAAAATACAAGCAAGATACCCCCTTCGATCAAATCACAGAGAAGTTATGGTGATAATTTGATTACTCATTTCACATGCAGGAATACAGATTTGAATTTGCTACTGGTTATGGCAAGGATTAATGGATCATTTTTCTAATAACTGATTCATCAATTCTGTAATGATGGGGGCATGCTTGACCTGGTGTGACTGTTACTAATACCAAATTAAATCAATGTCTCCATTTTTGACTCCAGGGCTCATTTGTGACTATTAGTGCAAATCCAAGGATAGTTACATTGATAACAGATGCTCTTTTTGTAGTCAACCTGGGATTGTTTGACTGCAATAATTGGAGGCCTTGAATAACTCAGCCCAGGAGGAAAAATCTGAATTTCTTGCAAAATACCGTCAGTATTTTAAATCAGTAATTTTTATACAGCACTGTGTGTTTTAGGTGTCGGTGGGAGATGGCAAAACCAAGGTGAAACCATACACTGTTTTGAACATAAGCTCTGATGAAGTTCGGCAGATGAAGTTCACAAGTGATAAAAAGTACTTGGTTGTTCTGAGCAAACACAAGGTATGTTCAAAATACTTTCCTTTGTAAGAGGCTGATTATACTGCTAATCCATAACCTATTAATAATTGTTGATATTAATATTTTTTATAATGGCCGGTGTCTAATCAACAATTAATGAATGAGTCCTTTAAGACCTTCATAATTCTTCTGATCATATCAAAGCCAAATCCTGTAATTATTTTGTTAATCATTCAAAATTTATTCCTTGTTGAAAAGCAAGCTAAAACATGGCTGCCTCAAGAAATGTTAATTTTCCGTTTTTCAATTGCCTGTTTCTTGGTAAGTTTAGGAGATTAAGGGATGTTCGGTTCTGCAGTTATTCTCCAAATAGCAGATGTTGTCTATCAAGTTGTATTCTTGCTGTTCTTGCGATATTTTTAGGCATTAGTTCACCTATTTCTTCTTCACAAAATGCATGAAATGTTCTGTCATTAAATTGTACTGCTCTACCAAAAAAATGCAATCTCATCTCAGATTTCAGGCCAATTTTCTGGCAGTCAAGCTGTAGTATTGAAGTTATTATCCACACATCACAAACTTCTTCCAAATTTGGTCAATTCTAGCTAGTAATGTGTAAGAATAAACTGCAGGATTTGATCCAATTAGAAATGTAGAAATATTTTGAATAAATAATAATAAATTATTATAATGGATGGTTTTTAATGCCACTTTTTTTGCCATAAGGTGACAAAGATACCAGTTGAAGAATGCAGTTCCTTTTCATCTTGTGGAGACTGTGTCAGACCTGGTGATCCATTCTGTGGTTGGTGCACTTTGTTTAAGAGGTAAAGTATATGTCTTCGAATTTTTGATTCAGTAACACTTTTGTATTAAAGCTTTATGATGACTTGTGAAGTTTTTATCATTTATTTCAATTTTGTCTTCAAATTTTATTGATGTGCGGTGAGTGACCTTTCAGATATTTTGCTCCCAGCTTTTTTTTAATCATAAAACTGTGCATGTGAGGTTGACAGTGCATTCACTAAGATGCCTACTTTCAAAAAATCACTCGAAGAAGCACTGTTGCTATACAGTGTATATGAAAATGCAGCCAGTTCTAGAGAACCAGTCAGTCAAACAATATTAACTAAGCAATGTAAGCTTTTCAAAACAAGCACAAGTGGCCAGTAATGAGTGGTCCTAAATGGATGTGGTGCATTATTGTTGTATTTAACAAGACTTACAATCACCTGCCCTTCTAATAGCTGGCTTGTTGGTGGCCAAACCTGCCTTTTACCTGTCTATGAGATTCTTCTTATGTGCACCAATGGTATTCCTCATTAATTTGTCATTTGTGGCATAATATTTCAGCTGCACCCAAAAGGAAAAATGTTCTAAAGCTGATGTTCATCCATTACGCTTTGTGACAAGTTTGTCTAAATGTGTGCAGATTGCATCAATTAGTCCTGACAAGATCCCTCTTGGAGCAAATGTTAATGTAAGTTCAGGCCATGATCTTACTGAGATTCAGACAATTCTTTTAGCTATAACAATTTAAGATGGCTCTGATGATACCATTACTACAGTCTTTCTTGCCATTTTCTTCCCATTTCTCAAAGAAACATATGGCATTTATTTAGAGTTTCTTGTTTGCAAATAAAAATGAAGTATGTAACCCGGGTATGTAACTGAACTTTCTTTTTTTCTTATATTAGAAAATGATAGCAATAGTTTAGGAGGTCCATTGCAAATGTTAGTTTGAAGGGACTAGAACTGTGACAACTATTCTGATGCTGTGTTTTTTCATGTTGTTTAAAAGATGTGCATTGTTTGGAGATTGCCAACTACCAAATTGCTGAACTGTTTCTGTCATGTCAGGCGTCGGAAAGGTAGCTCACTTGTGGACCATGAAGAAGAAAGTTTTCTACTCATAAAGTTTTGCTGTCACCATTAACATTCAGTTTCAAAAATATGTAACAAAATTTCTTATTGTCCAGCAGTTTTACTTGACTAGCGTTTGTTATTGTCCTTTCTACAGGTAACACTGAATGTGACTAATCTGCCTCTCTGGCAAAAGATTGACAGTTATAAGTGTTATATAAATGAAAAGGAAAGACCACTTCATAAATTACCTGATGGTCAACTGGCCTGTGAGACTCCACCAAGCAATCAGCTACCTAAAATCACAAGTGAAACAGGTCTGTGTACTTATCAGTAAGCTGCAATCGCTTCTACCTCTCTAGGGATGAGGGTTAATTAGTGGCTCTAGATCCCCTTCTCCCTAATCAAAGGGACTGTTAAGACAGTGGGACATTTTCAGTTGTTTATAGCCTCTTTAACTGAAACTACAACACACTCTGTTGATTTCCAGTCTTCCATCCATCACCCCATTTTAATGATTATAAGTTACTTTATTATCATTAGGCAAAGAAATAGCAGTTTTTGTCCTCTTATGCAAATGTAAGTGGCTGACTCATTAGGTGAATGATCTTTAATTGTTTTTCAGGTGATGTTTTTGTTGATCTTGGTCTTTATTCTACTGAGTCAAAGAAGGTTTTTGTGAGCAAACAAGTAGGATTTTATAGTTGTTCTGCAATCAAAGGGTGAGTTTGAAAAAATACCAGAGTACATTCCAGTTTTGATTTCTTCCCTCTTTCTTTCTTTAACCTACATCGTCATTGTAATCTCATGATGATGTTTTACTTATATGAGGTGCAGATGTCAGCCTCTGTTGTCAAAGACCAACTAATATCTAGCAATTACCCATTACCGTTAGGCTTCTAATGGATAAAATGAGGGTGGAGGAGCAATGGGGTTCTACTGACCAGCAGCATTTGAAGACTGGACATCAATTTAAGGGTGGATTGAATGAATGAATGAATATACAAATATCCTCTATTTAAAAATGCTGCTTCTTCCAATGATTTTTTGTCCCTGGCAGGTAGAATATGCTCTGGAGGGTTTAGTTTTAACTGAGAAAATGTGACTTTTGCCACTTGTTTTCTGCTGAGTGGTTGTGACACACATATTGATTTTCTGCGGTTATTTTTTCTGGTCGGCGTGTTTTGCCCTCTGAAGCAAGAACATTCATCGCGGCTAAAAAAGCTCATCAGTCAAGCACCAGAAGACGCCATGTTTAAGATCAGAAGACCTGTTTATAAGCAATTATTTAAATCAAATCGCATGCTACTTGCCAGCCAAAAAAGCAATGTAAATCAAACCTGTCAACAGTCAGTGTTCTCGCCAAAAGGAGCTTGCTCCAGGATCTGATGCACAGCTGGTGCCATGGAACGATGGTCTCAAATGTTTGTCTACAGGCTCTCACCCTTTTCCTTCCCCCTCCTTGCAATTTTTTCACCTTTTCCCCAAACAGAGAGCCTGTTCACAGGCTACTGTCCACCTCACCTTCATCGCCACAACAGCCCTGCATGTTCAAATTGTCACTAAAGATGTGCTATGTCATTTTGCTTTTAGGTGTCAAAACTGTGCAGAAGCAGGTTACAGATGTCATTGGTGTACTTATCGTGGGATATGTACTGATGATGTAAATACTGAATGTCCAGGAGAGTTTATTCTGCCCATACAGGTCTGTGGCAAGATGTTTTGTGTAGTTGAAGCTCTATTAAGTGGTTTACCCCAAGAAACAGGAGCAGTGGCTGGTCAGGGTGCAAAGAAAGTCAGTTTTACAGCCTGCAATTCGGGCAAGTTGTAGCTTATAGCATGTACTAGCCCACAAGTCATTTCAACTAGCCCCAAAACCTTTTTTGATTAGCAGGATTGATTACAATCCCTCTGTAATTTGAATTTCCCAAACAGTCAGGGAAGTTGAAAACAAAAATCACTAGCCTGATAGTAAAATCCACTAGCCCCAGGCCATCAGACACAACTTTCTTTGCACACTGCTGGTTAATTAAGGTTGGCCACTTAATAGAGGTTCTGTTTTCAAGGATTTAGTGATAATTTTGCTCGCTGGGAATCTGTAATTAGATATAGTAGTTTCTTGCAGAATTTTGACAGTAACTTATAAAATATGGTACATGAACTAATTATTATAAATTCATTATTGTTTAATTATTAAACCTAATATATTATGCAGTCAGTGTTGAGGTCAATGTTTGTCAGCATCGTAGAGCATTAATAATTATCGTGCATTTATACAGGACAGTCAAAATTTTTTCCAGTAATTTGCCTATCCCTTTAAAAATTAAAACATTTTATATATTTTTCCTTGAAATTTCTGCAAGGAGTTGATTTTATGTAGTTGCATTTAGTATAATTTATTTACAAGTGATTATTGGTGATTTTATATTGACAGGATCGCACTGTTGGCTCTAAGGGCTGTCCAAGATTAAAGAGCAATACAACATTACATATCCCAGTTGGAATAAACACAAACATCACACTTCCTGCATATGATCTTCCTCCTACAAAGGTATTATTTTTAGTGTCAAGAAAAAGTTGTTTGGTTCTCTTGACCAAGTCCCTTTGATGTTCTTTAACTTCCATGTCAATTGAATTTGTTGTCAGATTCCCTTTGGTCTTTTGAGTGGTTTTTCATTGGTCTGTAAGTGTTAGGCTTCACCTCTAATAAATTCAAACTTTTGTTCTTGTTATCAGTTGGGATGTTAAAATGTCCTCATTGATATTTGGAAAATAAGTGCATTGTTTGTGTAGGAAATTTTCATTGAGCTCTGCCAGCAATATGTGACTGATGTATAATCTGCTGTTATTAATTTTATTAGTCTGGTGCTTCGTACAAGTGCATTGTAGAAGTTGGTGGAAAGAAACAAACAGCAGATGCAGTTCGAGTCAGTGACACACAGTTAGTGTGTTCCCCCACTAAGGTATACTTGTCAAAAAGTGTGTTGTTAGCAATATTAGATTTTGATTCCACCTCCCCTCTTGTGTTGAAACCATTTACCACATTACTTAGAGGTGAGCAAAGATATAGTAGCTGACTGTTAGTCAGTAATAAAGTTACAAAGGATGTGTAATGTTAGCAACTTACCCTGTCAACTTGTCTAATTTTTTGCCATCCAGTATTCATACGATGCAGAGCTGAAGAAACAAGCTGTGAAGCTTACTGTTACATTCAGGAATTCGGATCAGCTTTCTGTACCCAGTACCTTTCAAGGTTTGTTGTTTGAGTAGTCGTCTTCAGAGTCAAAGTGACTCAGGTAGTATAGAAGCACATACTAAAGTTAATGCAACCCCTAAGACTAAAGCCTGGTTTTCATGTACCCCATTAGCTACCTGTGTTATGGCCACATGCATTGTCTGTCACTACCAGCTAGAAATAGTGACACTCCGCATCAGGGATAATCATGGTACCTGCAGGATTCCAGAAACTTTCTAATGTGATAATTGCATGGACAATTAATATTATTAATTAACCCTCAGCTTTTCCCAACTAGGAAAAAAAGCATTCTTTTGAGCAAAAATTCTTAAGGTACTCATTTTTATTTTAATTCTATTTTAATTTCATTCTATTGTTTATCACACTATATCTTAGAATTTTTTGTTTTGAAATAATTTCGCCTGTTGGAAGACCACAGGACAACCATTAGAAAGCTCATATTTTTAAAAAAATTTCCGCCAAAGAACGCCCTTTTGATATATATGTTGATAATTATGATCTATCCTGGCTGTTGCTGTGCAATTTTTTAACAATTGTTTTATCTTTGAGCATTAATTTGAAGTCATTTTGATTATTTTTGATTACAGTGTATTTGTACAAGTGCTGGGTGTCTCGAACAGACTGTAGTATCTGCCTTCATGACTCAGCCGGTGAAACATATTTAAAGTGCGGTTGGTGTAAAGCAGTCACCAACAAGTGTGTTGTCCAAGAGGCTTGTATTGAAGGAGGCACCTGGTTTCCTTATACATCAAATTGTGAAACTAAACCCAACATTACAAAGGTATTTGACTGTGAATGCCAAAAATTTATAATTATTTATAACTAGAAACAAACATGTAGCCATTGTTAGATTCTTAGAAAACAAAAGGATATTTTAATCACTGCCTCACTGGGAAAAGTGCAATGTCCTTATAATTTATAATATCAACAACCAGTCAACATTGTGGAAATGCCTTTTGTACTGCTTGCAGTTCATTAAATTTAAATCCTGTGACTGTGTATTATTGTGTGAACTAATTTTATTTAGCAAGGAAACAAAACAAACATGTTGTGAAAAGCTTTGCTGTTCATGTCACTTATTTTCCACTGACTGTTTTAATTAAGCGCTTACTACAACTTACAAAAGGGATGAGCGTTGTGGTGTATAGTGGTAGCAATGGGATAGACAGGCTTCCCTTGTGTTCATGTTTTGGCTCCCTCCCTGGTGTCCCCTTGTGTTCGTTTTTGGCTGCCTCATTGGTGCCCCCTTGTACTCATTTTTTGGCTCTCTCTCTGGTGCCCCCTTGTGTTCATGTTTTGGCTCCCTCCCTGGTGCTCCCTTGTGTTCACGTTTTGGCTCCCTCCCTGGTGCTTCCTTGTGTTCATGTTTTGGCTCCCTCCCTGGGGCTCCCTTGTGCTCATTTTTAGGCTGCCTCCCTGGTGCTACACATCCTATTGTTTACCTCCTTGGCACATTTGAAATAAAGTTGTCTGATTGTACAGTCAAACTGGAACATTGGGGACTGTTATAAGTCCAGTGAAAAGCATAATATGATGTTGATATTTTAACTTAAGTCATGTTTACCTTGGGGTGGCCATGCTGGGTGGACCTATGATCTAATGTGCAGTAACAATATTTTAGGTTTGGCCTCTGACTGGTCCTATACGTGGTGGAACAGAAGTTGAAATTCATGGTTCTGATCTTGGAAAATCATTTCGTGATATTGCCAATACTGTTTTAGTAGCAGGTTATCCATGTTTTGCTAATCCCAAAAAATATCTGCCATCTAGAAGGTTAGTTAATACTGCTGATCATTAGTACTGTTATGCCACTTTGAACTGAAAACTTGTCTCAGAGCTGTTTTATTTGCAATGTACCTCTTCTAATCTTCACCCTCATAGAAAAACTGCAAATGTTTTATTTTCTTTGGAAATGCATCACATTTTGTTCATGTTATTAATTGTTGCTGTTGTCTTGGCTGTCACTTAGGGCACCCACAGCTTCTATGAGCTTGTCCCCTGACTATTTTCATAGGAAACAAAATTATGGTACTAATTGAAGTTTCTAGCTGTACAATTCCAGGCCTCACAATATTGGATATACCTGGCCACCGGAAATCTTAGCGGCTAGCCTGTGTTGTGCTCATGTTGCTCATGATATTATCAATGATCTATCATTGAATTATAAAAGGCAGTGCTGTTGACTAACAAACATCCTTGTTTACATCACTTGACATCAGTTATCAGTTTCCTTAAGGGACGGTTTTGGTGTCTCTGTGTTTTGGCAGGATCTTTTGTAATACATCAGCTAGCACAAGCGGCCCTGTGAGTGGACCAGTAGAAGTCACAGTTAATAAGCTCTCGGGACAGTCAGCACAACAGTTTTATTACCAGGTCAGTTTATTTACTACACGGTGAGTAAAACATAACATGACATATCATTTATAAATATAGGTAAATAAATATAGGTATGAATTAATAAATATAGGTATGAAGCAAAGACTTGCTTGGAGCTGTGAAAGACACAACTTTTAAACTTTGATTTAACTTGAGTCCTGCTTGACCTAACTGACTACTTCTGTGTCTGTTCAAAACATATTTGATTGGATCTGTCACATTACTTAGTGCTTTCCTTTAAAAATCTTGGGTTTTTTGTTTCCTGTCTTTATCAGATGACAATGTTTTTAAAAAAGGAAAATTTTCATTCATTTTCAGGACCCTGATCCACGGGATTTCAATCCAAAGAAAGGTCCACGATCTGGAGGAACAAATGTCAACATAACAGGAAAAAATATGAATACAGGAAGATACATCACTGTTCAAGTTGCTGGGCGACAATGTTTGGTGGACAGGAACAAGTGAGTGTCCATGTTTAATGTTGTACTATTTGATGGTTGTAAAAGCCTACTGCCATATTTTCATGTTTTCACTATTACTATTTACCTTTTGGCTTGGCTTTTTCTCAGGGTAACAAATACGAATGTTCCATGTATCATCAGTCCTGCTTTAAACAGAAGAAGAAGAAGATCTTTAAATAACAGCACAGAGGTGATTATCACTTTTGATGGCTTTAGCCCTGCTGGACCCAGTGGAAGTTTTATATTTACAGCAGATCCTACAATCATTGCTATTGAGCCAGACAAACTATACTATGGGTGAGTTACATTGTGAAACATTTAGTGCACAGTTTAAAGATAATTATGGGACTTTGAGTCACTATCATATAGCAAAAAGGTGCATAAAGAGGTAATGATAATGTTCAAGTAACTATGATTGCAACACCTTATTTGAAAGGGGGAGAAGAGAGAGAGAGAGAGAGAGAGTTTGAAATAATGATCATGGCTTTATTATCATCCAGGGTTTGAGATTTTTTGAACTTGTATGCTCAGGGAATTTTTTCAGCTTCAACTTATTTTAAAGGGAGCCAATAACAAGCCTGGAATCAATAACCATTGCATGAAAGTTTGTTGTTATTATAATTGTCTGATTTTTGCTGAGTACAGGAGTGAACTAGTGGTGTTAGTCACAGAACAAAACAAAATGTTCAAGTCAAACGCATAGGTGTTTAATTGCTGGTAACTCTGTGTAACTTACAAAAAGTATGCCTTTCCCTTTGACTTTATGTCCAACTCCTTTGCTGGAAAATTTTGCTTTTTAGTGGGGGCCTTGAGTTAAGCGTGACTGGAACCAATCTGGATTCTATACAAAACCCCAAGATATTCTTCAGATATACTTTGAAAAATGGCACAGTTGTTGATACTGACATCCAGGTAAGGTCCTGATCTGTCTTACATAATTATCCCATGTTGCTTTCTTTTTTCGGTCTTTATTATTAATTTTGTTTCCTTTTATAAAGATTTTGGTCATTTCACTATTTTTTTGAAATTCATTTTCGATGAGACTGTTTAAACATTATCGTAGAATTTATTATCAGAGGAAATGCTATTAGTTTCGTGGTAGATATGAAGCAAATTAATTTGATACATATGTTATTACTGTGTGATGTTTTTAAACTGCTTGTTTGCACACTCCTGAGTGGACTCGAGAGAGTGGTAAAAAACAAACCTTCCTTTTTCCATTTTACACAAACAGTAGCTATATAGAGTGTGTCCACTCACGTGGCCAGCATCTATGCAGATTTATTGGAACAAAAGAAAGCGTTTGCATAAGAAAAGCGTTCAACTCCCAGAGGATTGGTTTGGGACACCAACATGGCTGCCGTTTCATTGTTTTGGGACACCAATATGGCCTCCGTGACGTCATGTGAAAACACTCTATACCAGTTCTAACTGATCTTTGCTGTTTCCTCACTATCATTCACTGAGAGTCTTGAGTGAATCTTTCTTGCTCCCAGCATTTCCATTTCATAGTCCGGCTCTGACCTTCCTTTCCCACACACTACTTGTAGCCATGCCAAGCCGACCCCCGCAGCCGGCCTGACCTTTATTCCAGTGGGACACTAACAAAATTACAAAGTTGCACATTACATTTAAACAGTTTACAAAACTGAAATCTTAGGGTGGGTGGGAAGGTCAGTAATGGCAGACACAACAAAAGCAATTGCCTGCCTTTCGGTCACATGACCTATGCCCAGGCCCCCAGTGGTTTGTGAGAAAAAAATTTCCACTTATTTTGTTACCCTTATCCAGTGGAAAGTTACCCTTCTACACCTAAGTGGAATGTTTTTGAATGTCTTTTTCAGTCAACATTTGCTTTATAAGGAGTATATTTTTTAAATTGCTGTTTCAGGACTGTAAAAAACCAGAGAGCAGTTTTTCAATGGTTTGTCACTCTCCAAAAGTGCCAGATCTTACAGGAAATGTTTCGCAAGTAGCTGCTGCATTTATCTTGGATGCTGTAAAAATACAGTCAAACGTAACAACTGTCACAATGATTCCAGATCCTAAGTTCATACCTTTTGAGGATGTATATGAATTGAAGGAAGACAACCTTATACTGGAGGTATTAAGTCAGATTTTATTGCTTGGTTAAATCCTGTTTTCAAACCCACATGTACATAAAAAAAATTGGTTTTATTCAAATGCATGAAAAGAATGTCCTGCCAAAGACAGCTTTTGCAAATCACTTTTTTTTTCTTTAAAGTAAATATGTCTCTAATTTGACTGGACAGCATATAATAATGATGGGTGATGTCCAGAGACTGATGCATACCATGTCGTAAACAAGAATTTGTGCCTGGTAGATGCACGATTTGTAGGAAGAATGATTGCTGCTGTATATTCTTCCAATAATGTTAATTTGTTGGTACTTAAGAATTCACATGTGCTAAAGGTGGATTTTATTCATAGCTAAAGTAATGGTCTTTGATATTGATTTTGTCCAGACATCTTGTCCAATCACAGTCAAGACATGGGCCAATTTTAGGTGAACACTGTCCAGCAACCAGCTATTATTTCCAGCTCGGAAAGAGGTGTCATTTGAAATGTGACCCCTTAGAACTTTATGGCTTGTCCTCATAATGGGTTGTGGAAGTTTTTTTGCCTCTGGGAGATGGCTTATTTTCTTAGGACCCAACTTTTTTAACAAGTCTTTCAAATCACATGCATACAATGCTGGGATTAAATTAGAAATCTAATGTCGCTTTTCTTCTCATTGACTTTAAAATATGTTTTATCCTCAGGCCAAAAATTTAGAAAATGCATTGAAATCACAGATAGTTGTTACCGTTGGAAAACAGTCATGCAAGATAACCAGTGTTGATAAGGTATGATTGTAAATCTCATTAACTGCATGAACACGGCTGAGCTTCTAAATTGAGAACTGCTTTATCAAGACAAGCAGCTTCTTCCATTTAATTGTTTGGTGATCGTTTTTTAGGAGCAGTTGGTTTGTTTGGCGCCCACTGAAGAAAGTCACAGTTCAAAGCCTCCTGATGGACTCTATGCTGTTAAGGTTTGATAGTTTCCTTTTCAACCGAATTCCTAAATAATCAAAAAAACTGCATGGTACTCTTGTTAGTAATATATAATTTCAACAAAGCAAGGAATACATACAGTTGTGCCTCAGTTTGTTTGAGTTCAACCACTTATGCACTTGGATGCGAATGATCAAAGGAGCCCCAACTCCTGTGGTTATTCAGTACTAACTCGTATGAAAAATAAACGTTTCTCTTTTTGCAGGTTGAAATTGGTCGTAACTTGCGCTTTTCTGTTGGCATGCTGCAGTATTTTAAACCCGTGGCCAAAGATATACCACTTTACGTTTGGATTGGCGTGGGAGGTGGAGCTCTCTTTCTTATCATTTTAGTCATCATTATTCTTTGCTGGTGTCGGCGCAGTCGTCGAAAACAGAAGAAAGACTTTAAGAGTCTTGAAGTTCAGATGAACAACCTAGAGTCCAAGGTCGCTCGTGAATGCCGAGAAGGTATTTTGATTGGTGATGAATTTTTGGGCCACTTTCTTAATCATTCATGGACAAGGCCCCATTGAAACCATGTTGTAACTTTCTCTTTCTTAATGTATGTAATAAAGCCAACCTTGTTTTAGATATTCACTTCATAGAATCGGCTTAACATAATAAGGTATTTACTACAAGACTAATAAGTGGCCAAATCATTTAAATCAAGTCCTGGTTATTTTTTAGCTTTTGCTGAACTGCAGACCGATGTAACAGATTTGACCAGCGACCTGTCAATGTCTGGAATGCCATTCTTAGATTTCCAGACGTACGCTTTGCATGTGCTGTTTCCAGGTTTGGACGATCACCCTGTTTTACACAAGAGCAAGGTAATAACTGATGCAGAACTGGGAAATTCAGAAAAGTAGCTGGATTGTGACTAATTATTGGGCTTATTTTTCTTTTGTTAGCTGACGCTCACAGAGAACTGGGAGACTGGTTTACGGCAGTTTTCGCAATTGCTCCACAATAAGAAGTTCCTTTTGGTCTTTATTCGCACCTTGGAAGCACAAAATACATTTCAAATGAAAGACAGGTTGGTTGTAAAGTTAATCAGCATCAAGGGAACGCAGAGACCTTATGATGCCATTTTACCTCTATTAGAATAACGTTTGTTCGGCCTATAATAAAAGTTACTATTCGAAGGAACAACAGAAACAGTTAGAATGTATATTTTCAGTAAAACCGTGATCTGATATTCTTCCTTAACGTGAAGGTTTAAGGCTCTCACTGTGTATGGCTTTCTCGTAAGGCGCAGAGGAATTTACTCATCTTTGAGAATGTTTCTTGTTACAGGTGCAATGTTGCTTCTCTTTTGATGGTTGCTTTTCAAGCCAAAATGGAATATGCTACAGAGTAAGTAATTCTCTCGCAGAGTAAATAGGTCCTTGTAAATTCTTCTTTAAGAGACTTGATAAGAATCGTAGGAACAGTTAATAGATTTATGGAAAACAGATTATGTTGCTACAATGTTAACTGAAGTGTATTCTTTGTCTTTCAGAATATTAAAGGACTTGCTTTGTGAGCTAATACGCAAGTCAGTTGCAAAAAGTCACCCAAAGCTTTTGCTACGAAGGTTAGTTGTGCTACTAGTAGATGTAACATTGATGAAACCACATGAAATGCTAATAGTTTTGTGCCGTATTTTCTCCTACAGAACAGAGTCTGTTGCCGAAAAGATGCTCACCAACTGGCTGGCATTCTGTATGTACAATTTTCTAAAGGTGAGTAAATCCTAACTGTTATGTTGGACAGAGTGAGTTAGAGGAAGAATTTTGTCATGTCACCGATTTTCTCAGATGCAGTTAAGTAAGTAAGTAAATCCTAGGACGTCGTAAAATTTCATAACATGATTCAAAAGGGGAAGTGAAACTTCTTTTCTCAAACAGTAACGTCAACAACTCCAGCTTAGAAGTGAATAATCACACGTAAGGATTTCATGTAACACATCAAACACTGTGTGTCTTGACATATCAAACATGTAGAATTGAAATACAACATGCTGCGGAGTATCTTTAATGTATTAAATATTTGCAGGAGCACTGTTTCTAGTGTTTGATATAACTTCTCAACCAAACAGAGTTTGAAAAAGAAATTCATAGTGCTACAAACTGTTTTCCGTCAGATATTCACGGCTGTTAAATTATTCACGAAGTTTAGAAGAACAGACTCAAGTTAGAACCATATTTCATATGATCATCCATCCTCGGAGACCCAGGGGGCAGTTAGTCGGGTCGATAAAATGTTCGTGGTGAAAGTTTGCTGTAAGATCGAGACGAGCTCTTACAGTAGACTTTCACCACGAACATTTTATTGACCCAACTAACTGCCCGTGGGTCTCCCGAGGATGATGATCATCTTAAACACTTAGTGGGGAAAGTTTGAATACTATCAAGGCTTGACTCAGAGGAGCAAAAACGCCTTTTGCCAGTTAATGTAATGACTGCACTTTAGAAGGGAAGAAGAGTGGATCATCTTCTCATTTTACAACAGGTTACACATGTCTTTTTATCTTTTTTAGAATGATGCTGGTGAAGCGTTATTTATGTTATTCAAAGCAGTAAAACAACAAACTGAGAAAGGCCCGGTAGATGCTGTTACAGGAGAGGCCAGGTACTCGCTCAGTGAAGACAAACTTCTAAGACAGGCTGTGGAATTCAAGGTACTTACATTGCATCGATACTCGATACCATCATCATGATAAAGTTGTTTTGCGATGTTCATTACGAAAGCCATTGTGTGACAGTTATAGCTCACTGAGGAGTGTGTTCCTTCCGGGTTTTTGCGATTTTAACCTTTCAATCCAAGGCCAGATCTTTTTATCGATATTAATAAAAGTGCTTGCAGTTTAAGCTAGTTCAACGTTTTTTGTAAGTGAAGATGAAGTATTTTTCGTGAATATTTTCAGATGCTGAATGTGAGTGTGACTTATGAAAGCAATCCTCCAGTGACTGTTCTGCTGCTTGACTGTGATACTGTCTCTCAAGCGAAGGAGAAGATGTTAGATGTCATTTTCAAGGTACCTAAAATCCATTCAGCCATCCTTATCGATCACTTTCCTAGCGTCAATAGCCATGGAATTTAAATTCAGACAGTTTGGTTTCATTTGAAAATGAAGTTAGAAGAAGAACCTGACAGACTAGAAAGAATTTGACAATAAAAGAGAGTGCTTTAAATGGCAGTTGTATAAGGGGTTAAGGGAAGAATTGTGTGAGGGGTTTGAAGATAGATAAATCCTAAGCACAGGTTAACATCAGTAAGAAATGTCTTTCAAATTAATATATGTTTTATAAATAGCAGTATTAAGAACCCTTCTTTCTATAAACACCAGGACATGATATGGTGAAGTAGATTTTAATGTATTACAGTAGTTGCCTAGATCCACGACTGTGTTATTGTACTAATGCAAAACACTCTGTTTGTAGAACTCTCCGTATTCCAGCCGACCTGAAAGAGATTCCCTTCAGCTTGGTAAGAAATTACATTTACGTATTTGTAGTAGTATGTATCACATCCGTTATTAAGAAATATTATGATAGTTAGGAAACAATTGATGTCACGCATTTTGCATTTCCATGGTGTCATACAGCAACCAAAGTGACCGTAATATGTCTATATGTGGTGTTCTAAATTTTTGGCTGGTCAGGGAGGGGTGGGGTAAAGGAGACGTACAGTAGTTACAAACTTAAAGTGTATTTCATGATTGTAGAATGGGAGCAGAGTTCTGGAAGAGTACTGGCTTTACGAGATGATGATTCTCAATCAGTTATAGATGGAGAGTGGAGAAAAATTAACACATTAAGTCATTATAAGGTAAATATTAGGTAACAGTAGTGGACAAATCTACATTGAATAATATTTCAGAAGAGGAAAAGGGAAAACTACCGCCCTTGCTGATTTTATGTAAAAGTAAATAGGCTTTGTTTGTTTCCTTCATTTTCATTAGTATTAGTGCGTGGGGTTGGGTTTAAGGCTACAAGGGTTCGGGCAGTTTGTTGTTTTTCTTCTTACCGACAGTATTTCAGTTCTTTCTGTTTAAAAATTTGGCTGAACAATTTTTGCTGGTACCAGAATAACTTTGGACGAGTCAGTGATATTTTTTTTCTTGCTCCTCTTTCCAATTTTAGGTTACAGACAATGCTTCATTTAGACTTGTAACAGGCCACACGTACTTCTACAGTTCGACAGATTCTGGTAAGGATACTACCTTAAGGGGGGAGTCTGGTTGAAATTTTGAGTTAAATTATGAACTCGGTCATTTTTTTGTTGTATTCGTTTTTCGACAGAAAAACTATTCAACTTTAAAATATTAACACTTTCAACGTCAGAAATTATCCATAAAATGAAAAAAAAGTTCAATCTTTCGTAGTGTTTACAAAGTTGTTTTCCGTTTCCATGGCAACCGTTTCAAACAAATGCATTTTGGAGGGTTTTTTGCACCGATATGAAGTCCGATGGTTCGTTTGTTCCTATAGTCCCTTCCAAGATCATCCCTGTTCAATGTTTCCAAACTTGTAAGGCCTGGCTGCATAGCACGGTGTTATTTCGCTCTTCGTATTGACTCCACTTGAATCTCTCGCACAACGCGATGCCAAAAGGAGGAAAAATCGGACTAAAACAGTCCGTACTGAAAACGAATTGTCAAAAAAAGAAATCGAAATTCAAGGGAGTCCAAAAACAAAAGAAAGTGCCCATGGAATTGGCGAGAAACGCTGCTACTGAAATCACGTTTGTCGGTGAAGATGATGTTGTGAGTGAACAGATTCCACCGCCTGCTGCTTCGGCGTCGTTTAGAAAAATTGGTGCTGAATACACAGAGAGCTCTTCCGATGAAAGTATAGATCCAAAAGGTGAGATACCAGAAGGATACCGTCTTGTGTCCATGGATAGTCTCAAAGAATTTGCAAGAAGGATTCATTCAAATTCGCAATGTGCTTCCGGTGAGATCATCATTTTCAGTTATTTTTACTTTTGCAATTCTCAAAGTATACATTATAAAATGTGGTTCTATTGTTGCTGTTCTCGTCCGGCGTCGTGATTACTTAGTTATTTTCTTTATTTTTGTTGTTGTAGGCCATCTAGAACTTCGAGAATTAAGTACAAGCCGATTTGGCTTCAGCAGCAGCATATATGCTATTTGTGATGACTGCGGTCTGACGGAATTTCTGGGTACTGGTGAACATAATTCCTTAGACATTGGCCCCAGAACTGTCCAAGGGAAGGATGTAAATCGCCGAGTGGTTTATGCTGCCAGTGAAATGGGGATTGGCAGAGAAAATATTTCCAAGTTTTGTGAGATACTGAATATGCCTTTTTCCATGAGCAAAGATACCTGGCATAGTCATGAGGATGCCCTGCTTCAAGCACATACTGAAGTTGTCCAGGTGGAACTGGAGAAAAACAGGAAAGAGGCGAGGAAGCTGGCAATGACAGACGAAGGGATTAGTGGAGAAGATGAAGACACTGTGGTTGACATTCCAATCAGTTTTGATGGTACATGGTCCAAGAGAGGATACACTGCCAACCATGGAATTGGGTTTGTCATCTCAGCTGCCACTGGAAAGGTACTGGACTACGAAGTAATTTCAAAAGTATGCAACACTTGTATACAAAAGAAATCATCGCTAAATGAACAGGACTTTGAACAGTGGGCTGAAAACCATAACTGTATGGGTAGTTTTGGAGGGTCTAGTCCGAGCATGGAGATGGAGTGTGCAAAGCGTTTGTGGGGTAGGAGTCAGGACTACTCCATGCGTTATAAATATATGATTTCTGATGGAGACTCCAAGTCATATAGTGCTATTTGGAACTATTATGGGGCATGTGACACCTGTAATCATTATGAATCTTTAGAATCAACAAGTGATGAATACAAGACTTGGAAGGCATCTGAAGACTACATCAAGTGGGAAAATGAACATCTCGATGGATCTGTGGATTGTAATCGTGTAATCAAACTTGACTGCATTGGACATGTTCAGAAGCGGCTGGGAAAGGCCCTGTATGAATTTCAAAGAACTGCATCTAAACTAGAGGATGGTAAGCCTGTGAAAGGAAGACAGGGTCGACTTACAAAAACAGCAATTGAGAAAATGAAACGCTCATATGGGAAAGCTATTCGTAATAATGTTAAGAAAGACATTAACTCTGTGGCAGAGCGAGATGCCGCTGTTCAGGCCATGCAGACCGAAATCATGGCTGGTTTGTACCATTGCCTGAAAATACCAGATAAAGAAAGACACAAGTATTGCCCAAACAATTCTTGGTGCAAGTACAAGAAGAAAATTGCTTGTCCTGATAAACCTCACCACTTAGATCCAGTGTTTGAAAAGCATTTGCGACCCATTTATGAGAAGCTTAGTGATCCTGCTCTTCTTGCACGTTGTCTTCCAGGCTTTACCCAAAATGCAAATGAGTCTGTGAATTCATTAGTGTGGATCAGGTGCCCAAAGCACAAATGGCATGGAAGAAAACGGATTGAGCTGACAACAGCATCAGCTGCTCTACACTTCAGTGCAGGGGCAACTGCAAAGCACGAAGTGATGGTAAAGGCTGGGTTAGCTGTAGGGGCTCACACCAGAAAGGAAAGCAGCAGAAGAGACTCTGGGCGAATTAAAAAGGCTGAAAAAAGGATCCAGGATCAGCATAAAAAATACAGAGTTGCTCGCAGACAAGCAAAGCAAAGAGACGAGGAACAACGGCGACAAAAGGAGGGCACAACATACGGTGCCGGTGCTTTCAATGAACTGACTGTTGCCACAGAACCAGCAAGAAAGAGAAAAAAGAGATAGAAAACGTGATTTATATCTAGAAAATGATGTGGTGATACTGCAATGAGTCTACTTTTACTAATTTTCTAGTGGTAGCTTCCTTTAGTGAATGTTACACTGCTGATTTTGCTTTCCAAATTTTAACCTGCATTTTCTCAAAAAGGCATTTTCGCGGAGTTTTTTTATGCCCCCTTACATTTTTTTTCTTTGGTTTTATCCGTTTTCTATCAAATTTGGCTCAGTTACTTATGAAAGGCTGTTCTACAAACCTATTGAGGCTTTTTTATTTTGGCTGAATACAGTTGATGATATTCCAGGTTGAACTTTTTACAAAACTATGCCGTTGCTATGGCAACACAATTTGCTGAAAACCGAAATCGCTCAATAGGTTTGTAGGAGAGTGTGTGTAGTGTTATTGTGAGAAATATCATGGTTACTTTGTAAATAGAAAAGAAAAAAAAGTATGGGGGCATGAAATTGGTGGAAAAAAGCCTCCATGAAGAACTTGGTTAATAATTAACCATAAATTTGCTTATTATGGGATGTAAACCATATGCCACATTAGACTGTGGGATGGTCTATTTGCATGAAAAATTCTATGAAGATACATAAAATAGCTGGAGTTTTATGTGCTTTACAATCTGTGACAAATTTGGGCTCAAAATGTAACCAGACTCCCCCCTTAATTGCCCCATTATGTCGCCTTTGTCACAATACGCACAAACTGTTTATGGACGTTCTCTGGCAAAATCCGTTGGAGAATATTTCCTCTGTTGGTGATTAATAACTGTGTATTTGCAATAAAAGGCTACCTGACCTTTGTTTATACAGTAATGAGAGAATTCACACCAACAACCTGAATGGATGTAAAAATGAGTGAAAGTTTAGGGTAGGTGGGTGAGAACCTTGAAGGAACGGGTGACCTGCGGCCATACCTCGGTGGTGTGGTTGTGGGTATTGTTTATTGTCTTTTTTTCATGCCATTTGCCGATAACACCATCTGCACCCCCCCCCCCACCATCACCACCACCCCCCCCCCCCTGGTGTAAGAAAATCTTTTTTTCGGCTTACTGTGCCAAAAAAAAAATTTTCCCTTATACAACCAACAAAGTTTGCGCACCTAACTGATGACAACTGTTTCTGTGTCTGCAGAGTTAAACAAAAGAAATGTTCTGCGTGTAGGCTTCAGTCCAGGGGGAAGCTATAGCCCATTAGCAGTTTCTAACACAGATGGACCAGATGAGCGTGGAAGACTGTGGCATTTGGTGGGTATCTTTACATCCCATTCATGAATTCTCTGTAATGCTAAACTTTCTTACTGTCCATTGCCTTAATTTCAGGTTAAACAAATGGATTACCCCACCGACAGGGCGGAGGATGACCGCAACAGCAAATTCTTATCGGAGATTTATTTGACAAGACTCTTAAAAACAAAGGTGTGTTTTCGTCTCTTGTTGTACCTATGTTCCAAAAGTTCCCCACCAACTTTTACTGCTGTTCTCAAAGCTTCGCTTCTCGCTACACTATTTTTTGGGGAAGATTATCCCTCGTTCACTCGCTTATTATTAATAGTTCAGTTCAATGACCTTCCCCTTTTGTGTTTGATGCATCAGATACTTTTGAAGTTCAAGAGAGTTTTGTATTCTTATTTATAGGGAACTCTACAGAAATTTGTCGACCGTTTATTTCACACTGTGTTTATGCGTTATCGGCCCGGATCAAGTTTGCCTCTGGTGGTCAAGTTTCTATTTGACCTTCTTGATACACAAGCCAAAGAACTAAATCTATCAGATGCGGAAGTCTTACATACCTGGAAAAACAACAGGTAACCAGAATATCCACTCAGATCAAACACCTACCTCGTCCTAATTGTCGTCCTCCTTTCTCTTACCTCGCCTTTGCATTCTCCCCCTCCCTCTCCCCTCCCCTTTTTTTACCTGCTATGCAGGCTACTTGGGAATGATACACTGCACTTGTGCAAAAAAGGGAAGTCCAGTCCTCTTTACCACACAGCTCTTTTGGTGGAATGCATTACAAAGTACACTTAGATCATTGGCACTGGAAGCTGTTTGCCCAGTTAATTCATCCGAGTGTTATTATTATGACTATTTTTTTTTATTTTCAGTTTGCCACTGAGGTTCTGGATAAATATAATAAAGAATCCAAACTTCATATTTGATGTATCAAAGTCAGGCATTGTAGATTCTTGCTTGTCTGTTGTGGCACAGGTCAGTATCTCCTACTCGGTTTCCACATTCTTGTCATGGAACTAAAACATTTGTTCCATGAAAAAATCCGTCAAGACTCCATTTTTTTTTACTTTCCCAGCACTACAAACCCTGCATTTTACACTTTCTTGTTTTAGTTCTAAACCCACTTGGCTAAATATCTCCTATAGATTTCTTATTCGTTTATACTGAATATATTCCTGTGAAACAACCCTTGTCCAGTAATGTTTTTCCCACGGAGAAAGATGAAATTTAATCGTGTTTTCTCTTCCTTAAAGCTTTTCATGGATTCCTGTTCTGTGTCTGAGCATGTTCTTGGCAAGGTAAGAGACATGTGCCAATTAACTGTGTTCAGATTTGCCAAACGTTTCAACATATTTTCTTAATCCAAATTTCCTTTGTGTATATAGGATTCTCCATCAAATAAGCTGCTTTATGCGCGAGAAATTCCTGGATATCGTCAAGAAGTTGAAAGGTGAGTTTGCGTATATATTATTTTCACGCATCTGATTTTGCAAGAACTTCGTTGAGTCTTGTCACATGGCTTTAGCTTTGTTGTTTTTTACTTTTTTCTGGTCAAAAAGTGGTGCGATATTTTTGGTCTAATCACAAAGGGCGCCATTTTCTTTTGTTATTTCTAGGTTTTATTCTGACATACAAGCAGCTCGCGCACTCACTCCACAGGAATTATCCAACTTCCTGAATGACCTCTCAACGGTTAGTGTTTTCAACAGCCCGCTTTACGTGTCACGTGTTTTACTTGGGTTGGACGAACTTGCTTATCACTGGAGGCATGTGTAAAGCCACCCCTCCCCTCTCCCCGCTTTTATTTTTTGAACGGAGGGGGAGGATGTACAGAGGCTATCCAATCTATGGACGAATACGCTATGTGAAAAAAGTTCAAATGAAGTTAAATTTAACCACAAGGAGTGCGGGTCTGGTCAGCAGTCTGTCGTTTGGCTCAAGCGCGATCAGCCTTGCTTGCATCACCTCCATGTGCTCAGTACAGTGTTTTCCTGGCGGCCACTCTCTTCTTTTAGCCTTTGGATCATTCTTTTACTCCCCATCCCTACCCCCCCTTTATTTTTCCACTGTTAAATCAGTGTGACAGGTGCATGGTGCCATTGGCCTGGGGGCTCTTGGCTGGAGGGCTCGTGGCTGGTTTGCCAGCCATGGGGGCGTAACTCTGTCTAGGGGCTGGCTGTGCCAAAGGTAGAAGCCCCTGGACATCCTGGGCACCCACCTTCACTAAGCGATGCAGTTGTTAATTCGTTATTTGCGGTCTTTTCATAACCAAATTATATTCAGGAGTTTTTCTACTTAGCTGGAGGTTTTATCTGGCGATCACGCAAATGCGCGAAGCTGCGAGAATTAAGATCGTTGTTTCCGCCCTATTCTCCTCTCGATTTTGCCGCTTGCTGGCGCTCCCCTCTTTTGCCCCTCCCCAAAACTGCCAGGTGTACAGGATATTCATGGGTATGTGGCCCCAGCAGACCTGTGGGCTAAATACATCCTTTGTTTGTCGTTTTAGGCCCATGGACAGGAGTTTAATTCTGACCAAGCCCTCTCAGAGCTTTATGATTACGTCAGAAAGTATCAAGATCAGGTAGGCACCATATTATTATGTGCGTGACGGACCAAGATGTATGCGTTGTTCAAATACCCTGGAAGTTACTCATCCCCAGTCTCCCTCCTACACCTTATACTGCTCTGTGGATAAAAGTCACGGAAGACAAGCAGGACAGTGCGACACTTGGGGTATGGAAGGAGATGTAAGGAAAGAGGAAAGAGTCCTCTCTTTTCCTTCTTAATACCCTGGCATCTCTCGCACTTCTCTCGATAGATGTTAGTGGGTGCATGTCAATCCCTTTGACACATGTCTTCCAGGCAGTATATTGTCTTAAATTCTTTCTTTTTCGTTTTTAGCTTCAAGATGCCCTGGAGGAGTCTGGGCTGTCGTCATTAGCCTCTAAGCTTGAGCACGTTATTGCTACCATCTCAGATGACTGATTGATAGAACTTGACCTGCTCGCATGGTTGATGAATGCAGTTCTTGATCTTGCATTTAAATTGCTGCCCAGTTTATTTGTGCTTATTGAGATTATAACCATGCAATTATCATCCTGGCCGCTATCCTAATCGTTGCTGCACCTGGTCGGTGCTAAATTTTAACTCACAGGAGAGTTGTAAAAGTGCTACCTGTTTGAATGAGGGAACATAATTTCCGGGGGACCTTGCCATGGAAGCAGCTGTCAGACAGTCAGCTAAGCCAGCAGTTGTACGCCATTGTAGGGCCCGGTACAAACATTTTTATCTCAAAGACAGGAAAACGATTATGCTAAGTATCTGAATCTCGACTGTGTTGGTTTTTTCTCCCAATATAGACTCTACCATTTATTTAATTCAGTCATACTTATTTTAGGGACAAACTTTTGCAATCAACGTACCTATATCAAGAGCGTAGCCTCATAAGTCAAGGGAACAGTGCAGCTGGTCAAGTATAACTCTTTGGTTTAATTACCTGTGTGTAGTGTTTAGTTCTTTTTTATACCTTTCCAGAAAGAAGCTTGTTGAGTTGTCTAAAAGTTTATGCATTTCTTTTTTAAAAGACCATGCTTTCCCTAAAAGTGGCAAGAGCCAATGGTGCTCCTAATACATATTTTTGGTAGTGCTTATCAGAGATTGCTTTTAAACTTCTTGATTTTCTTTAAAAGGGAAAGACTGTTGTTCCTCTCCAATTCCAGCCCCCATGAAGAAGTGATTTATATTGTTGGTATTATATTGTTCTGTTTCCTCGCAACTGCTAAGCTTTTTTTGGTTTGTGCTCAGAAAACAGGCCATTTCCGAGTTTCAAAAGCTGTCACTTTTAAAACGAGACTAAGTGCAAAACCTTTCTTGTGAAAATGACTTTTATTTGCATAAGAATAAAAAATCGTTTTCATATCAAAAGTTTTGCACTTAGCCTTACTTTGAAACTGAGGCTTAGGGTACTCCATGACTTAGCTTATTTAAGGTAAACTCTTCTGAATCCGGAGGGTCGAGGCGGTATTGAAGTCTCCTATGCTTGTTTTTTTATACATAAGAATGTAAGTTGACTAAATGTAAAATTACAGAAATAATATCCAATGCTTGTAAATAAAGTTATTTCATAAAAGCTGGGGTTTTTCTGTAAATATTTCCCCTTCCCTTCCTCTATCTTCCTTACTCTTTTTGCTCTTGCCCAAATTCACGTGCATGCTCACAAAGGAAATAAAACAGGTGACCACTGGGGAGGGAAGCATATGATATGGAAGTGAGGGGGATGCTTGTCCCCTTGCTCATAAAGCGTGTTCAGGACGAAAAGCCACGCCACGCCCAGGTCAAACTCTAACAAGCATACTCGAAGACACCCGAGCAGTTCGTGACTTTTTTTCCAAGTTTTAAAATGATTGTATGCGCCTCCCGTTTTAAACTTATTAAACATTCCCCTGCCTGCCGGGTCTGAAGTACAGGTCACATTCCACAGGTCAGAGTAGAAGTCACTGCTCTGTGGATAAATTACTAAGCGAAACAGTTTCCCCTCGATCTAAAACAACATTTTTATAGAGATCAAGACTGGGAGACACTTGGTGCTGTACTCTTACCCGTGTAAAAATACCTGTATTTTAGACCCATTGCTGTGTAACTGGCCTAATTTTCAACATATGGACAACCCATAACTTTGCACACATGATAGAGATAACTAGTAAACGTACTAAGTCAGTGCACACTTAATTCTTCATTGCCTCACTTGCATTTAAAATTATTTTGTTTGACCATCAAATATACTGCTGTCAGTCAGTATTAATAACATACATATATAATCAACATCTCAGGCATCAATGATTACTGTTGAATGAATTATTAATGTGTGCAGCGACCAATCATAGTACCCATTGATGAGTGTAAGAGAACTTTGCACACAAACAAGAATTGCCTGGCAAGGTGACTACCTTGCTGAAAGTATGTTGAGGTTTCACGGGCAATATGTTGTACTCACCAACAGAGAATCTTGTCGAGTTCTTGTTACATTTCATACATTATATCATCTACTAACTAAATTTATTTTACATTCCTCAGTCGTCAACAAGGCTTTGGTTTAAAGGTGGCTTAATTTATCTAGTCATGCGTCCGACAGAGCAGCCACTCCTGGGAGAGTCTTACCTGCAAATAAAACAAAACACATTATTCTTCAGCTTTGATCCCAAGGAATGGAATGAAGTATTACTACTGATAATATGTAAACAATAAAATTATTATTTACATATAAATTATAAATAATTATTATTTACATATAGTTTATCATATTATTTCCAGCATACACTAGGTGCTGCAGACACTTTAAGATGGACAAACCATCATTAAATGATGGTTTATAAACTTTATAAACTAAATTATACAGGCAAGCAGCAGTTACATTCACAGCATGGAAAACAGGGATACTAGCAGGAGTAGCAATATTGTTTTATGATCTCATGTGTTTTATTTTGTGGAATTCACATGGCCACAGAAGATTACCATGTGTGCTAAGCCTCACAATCCTCATTTCAAACAGACGATGGAGATCCTGTGGTATGACAAATGTATAAATGCTACGCATACATACTGAGTCTGACATTTTTCCAGCCTGTAACAGTCGCTGTTTAGCCAGGGCTTGCGATGACCAGCTGCACTCAGATTACTCAAACTCAGGCCAGCAAGAAAGAGTAGAGCCCAGACCAAGGGCTGCTATGAAACTTGTTTTATTTACTTTGTGTGAATGCAAGTTTTGCATTGACTTGCATTCTTTTTCAGCTCTGGACTGACATAAAAAATGCAAAATTTAGTTTCTTAATATTCCTCTAGATCAAGAAAATCAAAGATATTTACCTTCCAAGAGCTCAAGGGAAGCACCTCCCCCAGTACTGACATGACTGACCAGTTCTTCTGTACCATACTTAGCACAGCATGTTGCAGTATCACCTCCACCTAACAATAATGTTCAGTAACCACTGAATTAATGTACAGTGGTTGTGGTATAAGTAAAAGAAATAGGAGAAAGAAACAGACACATCCTAATAACCCAACCCACAAACTTATTTTCAGTTTTAAAAACAGTGTTTTGATCTATTCAATTGCTCATTCACTCAGTACACTTATCCAAGAAAACACTGCCCAGCGTAGCCACACACAAGAACACCCACGCCAATTTTCAGGGTTTGGTTTATTCTTGCTGTAACTTGGGGTAAGAGGGTGAATAATAGGAAGTAAATGACATTTTTATCATAATATTTGCAAAACTGTTGAAACATGTGTCTTGAATATAACAACAGCCTTCTGGGCCACTGTTAAACCATTAGGAATTGCAAGAGACAGGCCTCTGAATGCTAACGTACCTATAATAGACGAGGCACCAGCTTTTGTTGCTGCCACAACTGCATCCATAATACCTTTGGTTCCTACTTCAAATTTAGCCATTTCAAACACACCCATTGGACTGCAATATACATACACACACAAATTTTAGTACATGACCTCTGTAAAAGTTGAAGTTTTTTCCTCTCTTAGTTATCTAGATTGAATAGAAAAAAACTCAGCCTTACCCATTCCAAACAATAGTTTTAGCTTGCATCACCACTTCCTTGAATTTCTTGACACTTTCAGGCCCAATATCCAGTCCCTATAGAGAATTATTCACAAAAATGGTGATCATTGTGTACTTAGACTTATTCAGGAAAAAAAATGCATATTGGACTATTTTTACTCACTCGAAATTCAGTCAGTAACACTTACATAGAAAAGCAAACAGCAAAGTTATGACCAAATAAAAGTACAAATAGACTATCGCAAACAACATTCTCAAAGCTAAAATGTTACCCACTGCAAACATACAAGAAACAGATTACATAAACTGTAAATGTACAAGTAGATGCCAGATGAAAACAATTAGCTACACAAATGTTTTTAATTACCATCCAGTCCGCAGGAATTCCAGTTTCAAGATTAGCTTGCTTAGTCTGTAAAATAATCAACAAAACATTAAGCACTATTGTCTGATTAGAGAAACAAAAATCAAGAAAAAATGTTTTCCTGTGGCATCCTTGGCTATTTCAAGCATAAACACTATGCTATAAAAATTAAACTAAATTTTCACCTCAGCATCCTCAGCAAATTTACTAGCAGCGACAAAATCTGTTGGTAAATGGAGATTCACTCCCTTTTCTTTGGCTTTATCACAAATCTTCTGGATTATTTTTGATCCTTCTTCATCAAACAGTGACTTTCCAATCTGAAAAAGAAATTATTGCAGCCAGTTTGTTTAATTTGTACTAGTAAATCAACTACAGACGCTACAAATGGGTGGAAACCACAAGCACAAATACCAACAATGAAAGAAATTGTTTGAAATGATTATAACTGAAAGTCAGTGAGCACTTCATTGGAATCCATCATTGCAGAGGTTAGTGCACAGCCTTCTGCGTAAGACGTTCCACATTTGATTCTTTTCTTTCTGTGTTGCCCTACGTAGCCTTAAATACCCATGAAACCGAACACTGAAAAGAGAAGGGGAGGAGGATTACTGCACCATTGGCCTGAATTTTGTCGGTCATATGATGACTGTTACAAATTACCAATGGGACCTTTGCATTTAGTGTAAACTTAGCATCAGGCTATAACTAGGCTTTTTACAATATTAATTAGCCTGAATTGCATCCGATTACTTCAAGTCATTATTACTCCCTCAGTTGTTGAGAGGAGAAAACGACTCGAAGCAATTGGATGAATTTCAGGCTAAATATTAATATGCTTTTTGGACGATCTTAAATGTTACCTTAAATTTCATTAGCAAGGATAAGATTATCAAATTAGAACGTTACTTATCTAAGCATGGGCGATTAAGAGCCATGATATTCTTCCCTACAATCCATCTTTTCAGACCTTTCTAAAGTTAAAAGCTCAAAACTGCAACTCACCTCCATGTTATGAAGAACTTTAACAAATGTGAAAGCCATTCCACCACCAATGATCATGTCATTCACTTTATCCAGTAAATTCTCAATAAGTAAAATTTTATCAGCTACTTTGGCACTAGAGTAAAAGGCAAAAGGTGAAAGCGGAGCTTTATAAAATATTATTTTTAATGAAGGTTTAATATTATACGTAATATTAATATATTTTTTTGTCGGACAGAGTAAGGCCGTGCTGTAGGGTCCATTATTTTGGCCAAATAATTAAAAATAATTATTGTAAATTAACATGAAATATGAAGTAAAAAAAATGGGCTCAAAAATAAGTGATAACCATAATAAATAAAGTTGTTGCAGCAAAGTGAATTTTGTTCATACTGGTAAGGAATTTGAGTTGAGGAAGTTATATATTCAATGCCATTTTATACTCACCCTCCTAAGATAGCCAGATATGGTCTGTCAGGTTTCT
Organism: Porites rus; assembly: GCA_964035705.1. NCBI lineage: Eukaryota > Metazoa > Cnidaria > Anthozoa > Scleractinia > Poritidae > Porites > Porites rus. The sequence goes on along the minus strand of OZ037999.1, from coordinate 30,229,187 downwards.
CCATTGCCTTTGAAAAGTAGACGAGCTCTTTCTCCATCAAAAATCCAGCAACCCTCTGAGGCAGCTGAACACCCACCATAGAGCTACAAAAACATTAATACAAAAAATGCCTGGTGTAAGTTGGCCACTACAGTCAAAGGAATACAAAAGCTTGCATACTCTGTGTACCAAGCAAAGTCAAATTATGCAAAGAAATATCAATTTCTTTTTTGTTTGTTCAAGTGGTTACATACAACACACATCAGAATCAATCACAAACATGCTGGAATAACAGAGTGGTAAATGGAATAATAACATTGTTTCTCTACCTGTGAGCTCGATGAGCAGTGCCAAAAGCATCATTAACATAAATGTCTCCTAACTTTGCTAATGAATCGCGGAATTTTTGCACATCCTCTTTACTTGCCTTAACCTGTCACACAACCAAGAAACTGTTGCTAGCTCATGTTATTACTGGTAGATAATCTGTCAAACTACACCATGCCAAATGGCACTTTCCTTTAGTTCCAAGGCATCTAATCCCAATGGCTATTTTATCAATTTTATGATAAAAAACTTGAAAGTTCTGATTTTGGTAGCTATGGATGAATACACCCGCAACATGGTTTCTGTTAAAGTAAGCACCTGAGAGTGCATCACTTAAATCTAGATGGAATGCTATCACATATTTCAATCCAATTTCCCCCCTAAGTAAATTCAGGGGCGGATCTAGGGGGAGGGTGCAGGGGGTGCGCACCCCCCCCTGAGGTGACCTGCGGTTTTCTAATACAACTGGTATTCTGCAAAAGGAAAAAACTATGTGGTTTATTGGTGTTGAAGTAGAGCAAGAGACAAGTGCACCCCCTCCTAAAAAAAATCCTGCATCCGCCCCTGAAATTGTCATGAACCTTCAGGTGATAGTATTAACTGGCCTACAAGAGGCAAAAGCACAGTGCCCACACTGACAGTATCAAGAAGAAAGTGTGAAAAATCCTGAACGAAAGTAATCAACCAAGAAAATGTTATAAATATAACCAAAGTTATTGCTATAAACTATGTAGCACCTTGTTTCCTTCACTATCGACTCCTTTGCCTTCCTCTTCAATGTGGAAACGTAGGTTTTCCAGCAAGATCACTGAGCCTTGATAAAATTAATATAAATAATGCAAAGTGTAAATGGCAAATTATGTTAGCATGCATATTGAAGGAGTGGCTGGACTTTTTCCCAAAGGGCTTCTCATAAACCACTAAATTCTCCTTCTAATGTTCATGTACACCTTTGTAAATCAAAGGAAGAATTTCGCATTACAAAAGCCTGGAGTCACTTAGTCAATGCAACCCTTCAGTTGCCATCAGAGTTAAGGGTCCACCCTTACTGAGAGAGTGGCACTTGGAAAATGACAGAAGGTATAAAGCAACACTCCCATAAACTGTCAACCAGAAGCTGTTGTAACTTTGGATTCTAACAGCAGGGCTGCATTTCTTTCAGCTATCGGCATTAGATAAAGCAATATACCAACTGCAAATAACTGACCCACAGGAAAAATAGAATTCTTTTTTCAACCTGACTGTTACTGCACAGGGTTTATGAAAATTGCCCCCACCCTCTTCTAAGTTAAAAGTATCATACCAGCCTTTGGGTTTTTACATGCTTCCTCCACTTCAGGACCCACACAGTCAGGAAGAAAGGTCACATCCCTGTATATTTAGAAAATTAATGTTACATAATTCTTTTGCAGAAAAAGTAAAAATTAAAGAGAGCTTACATACAAATAATTGAGTCAAAATGTTTGGTTTTTACCTTTGTAATAATTTTTTCACCTCATCAGCAACAGGGGCCAGAGAATATTTCTCAACTACTTTGCCATCAGGTCTTCCTAAATGGCTCATCAACACCACACTTTCAGCACCATTGTCCAAACAATGACGGACACTCGGCAGGGCAGCTACAATCCTTAGAAAAATAGAAAAATTACAGACAGAATGACTGTCGTAATCTTTTTTCACTCATTTATGCACAGTTGTACACTTGCCAATAATACAAATGGTTAACCAGCCTTATAAATATCTGACCTCTACAAGGAGTCTACAAACAAAAACTTAATTGGAACACTTGTTGGAAATTATTTTCCAATAACAAATTACTTCTATCCCATAGAAATAAATTGCAAGAAGAGAAAAGATGCACTCCATTAATCTGGTCATTTGTACATTGTTTTATTGTTCACTATATACCATTTACATTCACTATACCAGCAATTTTTAAAAACATATAAACAAACAAAAAACACATACATAGGAAAAGAATTTCCCTACACCTGGACAAATAACTACTTAATAATGAAATAAAAACGTGGATTCTTTGAGCGCTCACATTATCAAGAACCAATAGAGGTGGCATGGGGGACAGGACAGTGCCATAGGGGACGGGTAGGTGGGTGGGGTTCTGTTTACACAGGTACGCGACTAACCGCACGTCTGCAATATTTTACACGATACCTTTGGTTATTTGTAATCTCTTTCCCCTTCAGTGGTACATTGAAGTCAACACTGAAAACAAGTCATGGCATTTTCTTAATAACTGTAAGATTACCCAAGTAAACTTGTAAAGACGCTAAAATATGACCGATATATCTAAGGTGAATTCAAAAATGCTATTTGGACTAAACTGACATCAAACAAAAGTAACGCTTACCGCATCAAAACGCGCTTTCCTTTGCAGTCAACAGTTTTGATTGATGATTTGTTAAAGGACATAATAGCGATTTTGTACTGTAAACAGACGAGACAGACGACAACCCAGAGCCAGAGAGGACCAGACGACAGAGGAGATAAACCGAGTAATATCTTGAGACTTCAGGCTGGTAAATCAGCGGACGGTGCTAAATGTAGGTAGGTGTTTGATGTAATGTAACACGAAATTATCGAGAATCCAAAATGGCGGCTGCCTTGGGTTTAATGCGACAGTTTAATCGAATTTCTTCTTGTGCTTTACCACATCGCTTGTCACAAATCAGGTACTTGCATAGTGAGCGCTTACTGCATAAATTAGGTACTCCTCGATCACCTCTGAAGGCAAGTACAATTCAACAAAATTTTCAAAAAGGTAAGCGTGCACGTGGAAAAATCAAGCTCATCATATCCGGTGGTGCTTCAATCTTAATCTTTCTGCATGTTATTCTGATGGTACCCTGTCATCTCAGAAAAATGTATTTTTCATCACAATTCATGAATTTTATAGGAGAATACGCGGAGTTATCTGATTTGTTAACAATATCCTTTGTAGTGGTGGTGTTTTTATTGCGATTAATTTTTGCTCTAAATGCACGATCATCATAGCATGCATTAACATGAACAATTAGCAGATAAAGAAAATAGGCCATTAAACTAGGTGAAATTTGTTAAAGCTAAATTTTATTTTGACATACAACATAGTTATTAGGGATTAAGTAAGGGTGATGCAGTGGTACGGTCAGCACTTGCCTTACACTCATGGTGGCCTGGGTTCGAATGTTTGAGATGATGCCATATATGGGTTGAGTTTGTTATTGGTTCTCTTCCATGCTCACAGTTTTACTCTGAGTTGGACTCTGAGTTTTCCCTCAGCTCTAAAACCCACATTTTGAATTTTCAAATTCCAATATTTGATCCAGAAAGGTACACACAGGTCGAAACCCTGTTAACGGATATGCTTCCACGAAACTGTTATTTATTTATTCATTTTTATTTTTTATTTATTCATAAGATGCATATTTACCTGTATTTTTATTCATTAGATATTTTGCTTACTTATATTTTTACAGCTCGTCAAGATTTCGAAGCAAGAAGCTATCCAAGAATTTTTTGTAGAGCCTTATCAGATAATTCAACTGATAAGGATCATTTATCCAAGGTAGTAATATATGAGAGGTTGTCTCTCTCTAAAAGAATAGCATTAAACTGTCCAAATATTTACTCTTAGGTTGACTACTTACTTTTATTTTCTTTTGATACCGATATCATCTGGTATGCAATAAAAGACATATTTTAGGCTTTTACTTCCCTTGGAAATACAGGATACCTCTGCATGTTGTTGTAGGCAAAAAATGTATCAACTATTAATGTGTTAACCCTTTTAACTCACAGGCAAATACTTAAAAATAACATTGAATGAATTATTAAAAGATCAAAACAATTTTCTTGACAATCATTTTAGCATTTCTCATTTCCTTTAATCTTATTTGTGCATTGCTCTTGTTAGAAGAAAGTATGATCTTCATACCTGCCAACTCTCCCGGTTTTCCTAGGAGTGTCCAAGTTCTTCATTAAAATCTCCCAGTCTCCCAGTTAGAGCCCAAAATGTCCTGGGAAATACCTACTGCAGCCTTTTTTCAAAATTTGTTCATTAATTTCGCTATTTTTGAGATGTCAAAAAGGAAAATAAAGCAAGAAGTGGCGAGTTGGGCTCCCTCTATAAATATTATTATTATTAGTGCTCTTATTTGAGCTATTCTTGATCAGAAAATGTAAAACAGAGCAATCAAATAAATTATTATTGATATATATTTAACAAGTATTGTAATTGGTCAGAAATCAACCAATCAAATTGCACAATACATGGTAGAAAGTTGGTGTGGTTTTCGCCCTGTGTTATCGATGTTGGAAACATTCAGAAGGCCTCTGGGTGATTTTTGGAGAGTATTCAGACATCGTTGAAAATGACATTCTTACAATGCAAAGATTTCCAGACATCTCCAGATTTTTGTACTCTGGGGGAGTTGTCAGGTATGGATGTTGGTCACTCCTGGAACTTAAAGATTTTTATATTTCTGTGATTCTCTTTATGTGAGAAAAGGTGTTGCTAGAGTGGGGCTACTTTTCTCTTGTTTGCATCCATGGTCTTAAACTTTCCTGTTGGATCTATTTACCATCTTAGGATGAGGCTTTTGAAGAAGACGACACTGTGCATGTTATCACAGACAAGGAAAAAGTTGTGGGTATGTTTAGTTTTTGAAAAACATATTGGTTTTCAGTTGTATATTATTTTGTTTGTTGGTTACCTTTGGAAATGTAATAGTTTATATTTTTAAAAAGAAGTAAGGATAACCTTCAGTTACATAATTTATTTAAAAAATAGCAGTACTTTTGCATTCCTTAGTTCAAATGATATTATAGAGTAGTGAGCAATAAGTAGTCTGAATGGGTGTTTGAGTTAGGGTAGTTATTTCTGTTTATCTGTCAAAATGTATTATCTTGTTGTTAGAATGCATCTTACATGAGAAGTTTTTGGTGATGTTTTTGCATTGCTATTCTTTTATGAATAGTCTTCAAAGAAGAAAAAAACCTTTGTTTCTTTTTTCTTCATGTTACCATCAGGTGAATCTCAAAAACATGAATTTCAGGCAGAAACAAGACAGCTGTTGGATATTGTAGCCAGAACGCTTTACTCAGAAAAAGAGGTACTGGTACTTACTATGATGAATAAGGCTACACATCAATATATATATAATTTTCAAAAACTACGGAGTAATAAATGTTTGGGAAAGGATAAGAATGCATGTAACCTTTAACTACCACTAGTATGTCCTTTAAATTGAGGTCATTCTAACATGTAAGTTTTGTACTCACAGTTAACAGACAGATGTGCTGATAATTTTCTGGAAGAATACATTGGATTTTTTCGGAATCTGAGCATTATTCAGGGTTTTCCTTCACTCTCTTCAGTTGTCAGTTGTTCAGATAAACAACTTGGCACATGCTCTTCTAAGAAGGCATCCTTCTGAATTACAGCTGGTTTATACTAAAGAAGCTTACAGAAAGCAGAAAAAGCTCTGCGTTGTTGTTGGACATGCTAAGCACCTACATGTGTCACCAAAACAAGACTAAAAATAATCTCCATAATTCTTGTCTCAGGTTTTCATTCGTGAGGTGATATCTAATGCATCAGATGCCCTAGAAAAACTACAGTACCAGTTCATGACTGGAAAAGATGTTGCAGAAAATGAGCTTCCTCTTGAAATTAACATTGCCACAGATCAGGAGAAAGGAACTCTGACAATTAAGGATCATGGAATAGGAATGACTGAACAAGAGTTAGTTGATAACTTAGGTACTATCGCCAGGTCTGGCTCAAAAGCTTTCCTTGACGAACTTAGCAAACTAGGGAAAGGCGATTCACGAGAAAAGAGCATCATTGGACAGTTTGGTGTAGGATTCTATTCCACGTTCATGGTTGCTGATAGAGTTGATGTGTACACACGTTCTTATATTCCTGGCAGCAAAGGTCTTCTGTGGACTTCAGATGGGTAAGAGTTCTTATTTTCAGTGTACTAGTAATGGCAAGTTTTTAACCTGCAAGTAAGCTTTCTTGGCAAACTCTTGGCTCAGTTGGGAACAGCTGTAGGGCCAAGTGAGAAATAAAGAAAACAAAAGAGGGCTTTCTTGCTGAGTATTATTGGTGGCCTGACATGGAAGGGGGAAAGGTTGGTTTGGAAGAAAAGGAGTGGTTTCTCAGAAAAAAAGGCTAAAAATTAATGTAAGTAGAAATTGCATTGAGTTGATTGCTGTTATTTTTATACATTCTACATCTATGTTTTGTGTCTTAGCCCCAATTCATGAAACATAGGCACGTTGAACGTGCATGAGCTATTTTGAATGCTTCAGTGTAACTATAATACTTCGGTGTAACCTTACCAAGAGTGATGAATCTACCTTTTTCATCCTAAATGTAGATTTGGTTTTTGTGCGAAATTGGGTTTTGCGCTACATAAATGAAAACGCGAAACGCTCAGCTGAGTCGATTCTCAACCTATATATTCACTTTCCTCTGTCTTTCCCTGTTACATCTGGTGCAAGTTAAACAAATTGTTAAAGTAAAAGAAATTTCTACTCACCAAACGTTGATTAGAAGGAAAACTCTAAGGTTTCCTCAGAGTTTCTTAAGCCAAAATGTGACTCGTCGAATACTGAATAGTTACGAAATACCAGGATATTTATCATTGAGGCAGATGGTTGCATCATCATAATTCACGAGGTTTTCACGTGCGATTCTACTCAGTGAAACAGTCTTTAACTCAGACAACTTATTTCTTCATGTTTTAAAAGCTATTGCTTCTTAAAAGACAAGAGCCTTTTTTAAGGCATTGGTTACAAAACGAAACAGGTCTTCATACGTCCAAGTTACTATTCATCATTGTGAAAAGCCAATCTGCATGAGATGTACAGTCACACAGCTAGCACGTGAAAGTGTTGGACTTTGCCCCCTTTCGTGGTTCGTACGTGAGGGAATTCGAGTTATCACACAGTAAACTAGTAAACAGAATTCTAAAAATAACTCTTGCACACAATTTGCACGTGAAGATGTTGGTCTTTGGCCCTTTTACAATTCGTACGTAAAAAAAAAGGCAAATTGTTTGCTACAAAATTTTCTCAAGCAATTTTAAGAAATCACCTCGGCTTTATTACAACATCTGCAATTAAATTATGTGTCATGCAACGTCAAGGTTGAAAAACTAACATTTATTAACATTTGTGAGACAGTCTTTAACTCCGACAACTTATTTCGTCATGTTTTAAAAGCTATTGCTTCTTAAAAGACAAGAGCCTTTTTTAGGGCATTGGTTACTAAACGAAACAGGTCTTCATACGTCCAAGTTACTATTATTATTGTGAAAAGCCAATCTGCATCAGATGTACAGTCACAAAGCTGGCACGTGAAAGTGTTGGACTTTGCCCCCTTTCGTGGTTCGTACGTGAGGGAATTCGAGTTATCACAGTAATCTAGTAAATAGAATTATAAAAATAACTCATGCACACAATTTGCATGTGAAGATGTTGGTCTTTGGCCCTTTTACAATTCGTACGTAAAAAAAAGGCAAATTGTTTTACTACAAAATTTTCTCAAGCGGTTTTAAGAAATCACCTTGCCTTTATTACAACATCTGCAATTAAATGTTTCATGCAACGTCAAGGTTGATAGCCTAACATTTATTACTTCCAAGAAAATTGAACTGCCGAAATATATTTCTACTTGTATCATGTTACTCCACTCAATACAACAGTATCTAATTATTGCGTCAACTAGCTTCTTCCAATTTTATTGCCTAACGCTACTGTTTCTACTTACGTTACGCATCTTTACTAAATAAAATAATACGTTTCAGAAACTATAATACTTAGTATGCAGGAAGGATGTATCATGTTGTTCACTTATTATTCTTTTTTTGTTGTTGTTTTGCCAGAACGAAAAAGGAATGTTGAACTTTGTAAGCGAGAGAATAATATTTTTAAAGCTTGTTTACAGGATTAACAATACTCAGTACAGCTTTCACAAAAATAAGCTGCCTTTTTAAACTTCTAAAACCACATTTTATAGGGCGCATACTTTCGAATTAAATTCTATATCTAAATATCAATTATTGCTTCATTGGAAGAGCTTTGAAAATATATGATCTTTTATACTCTACCCCGTTGTAGCAGGTGAAACAGAACTCATACTGACGTGCGTTGTACCGATAGCCGAATTAGGTCAGAAATGCCTTGAAGCAGCATCCATACTAAAATATTAACCCTTTAACAGCTGCATCACTGTACACAGCGTTTGACTCATGAAGATATTTAATGTAATTCTTCCAAACACCTGTAGCCGTAATAAAAGACGAAAAAATTGTGAAGAATCAAGATGGCGGTCTCAAAGTGCCCTTGTTCGACCTTTACCAATGCCATGTTTAAATAGATGCCAAGATCTCATTGGTTCCTAAGAATCAACTCATAGTATCTTCAACCTTATTGGCTCTTGCAACAAACATCCCAACATACAAAGCCACAAAGATACAAAGCCACAAAGATACATACGCTCACACCACTGACATATGAGCTATTTTTTCAAAATAGCTCAATAATTAGGGCTAGGAGACAAAGGAAATAGAGAATCAATCTAGGTTTAAAAATTTTCACCGGAATTTAAATTTGACCAGTAGCATCTAAATCTGCAGCTATAGAATCTACATCTACTTATACAGTTTTACTTGGCAAAGGTTATTCATGACAATAAGATGTTCATCTGATTCTTAAAAATATTTTTGTCTTAAGCTCTGGTTCATATGAGATTGCTGAGGCAGAAAATGTTTCTCGTGGAACAAAGATTGTCATACACCTGAAAGAAGACCACAGAAATTTTTCTCTCAACACAGCAGTTGAAGGTCAGTTATATACTACAATTCCTTCCTTTTAAATGTAATTTATAGTAATTAACGTGTGTTTCGTTGTTTTTTTTTGTGAATAAATTAGAACATTGCCGTTTCAGTTAGTGACACAGGAGACCAGAAAGAAAGCTGATGGAGTTTTCTCAACAAGAGTCAAATCTTTGATTTTCTGGTTGCTAGTCCAGGTGCTCTATAACTGTGCTACAGGAGACTAACTTGTGTTTGTTCGTTCATTTTTTGCAGATACTATTAAGAAGTACAGTAACTTTGTGGGCTTCCCAATTTACTTGGATGGCATGTGTATAAACACAATTCAGGTTGATATCATATAGTTGTATGGCAGCTCTACTGAAATTTGTAGAAAAATATTCTTTTCCTGTTAATTTTTTTTTTCCTAGGGTGCTTATTTACTTTTTCTTACTGGCAGTAATTTTCCTTTTTTTCAGCCATTATGGTTATTGGATCCTAAAAGCATAACTCAAGAGGAACATGAGGTCAGTTACAATGTAACATGTTACCATAGAAACATCAAACTTTTGCTTGAACTGAATTTGCTTAAGCCTCTCATTCAACCCCTTTGGCTTTTTACATCAGGTTTTTGACACGAAGAAACAAGATTTGCCAGGGATTCTAAACCTGATATGTTTCAAGGGTCACATCTTCTTTCATAGCCTTTATGTCAAGTCCCAGTTGTTTGAAGGCTGATAAGCGCCAACCTGGGGTTAACTCTTAATCTGGGTTTCATTTTCTTTTGTTCGAGAGAATGTTCTCCAATAATTTTCTCTATTCTATTTAGAGCATCCTCAAATCAAATTATAGACAAATACTGAATTTGCTTTATAAACTTTCATAACTGAATTCAAATTTCGCACTAACCCTGGGTTATCTTAACCCAGCTTTGAACAATCTGGCCCTGAACTGTACCGTGGCCACTGAACTAAAATGTGAAATCACAAAATAATATTGAAAGAAGAAGGCAAAATACAACAGTTAAATACAACAACTTTACTAGTTTAAACAAGGGGAAAGATAAACGTTTGCTTTTATTTGACTTTTAATCTGTCTTTCATTCCATTTTTTTCAACAGGAATTTTATCAGTTCATTGGCAAGACATATGACAAGCCAAGATATATTCTACACTATAAGACGGATGCACCTTTGAATATTCGCAGTATATTTTACATCCCAGAAACTCTCCCACAGTTGTTTACAGTGCAACACATGGAACATGGCGTGTCTCTTTACAGCAGGAAAGTTCTAATCCAATCCAAAGCTCACAAGGTTCTGCCAAACTGGCTTCGTTTTGTAAAAGGAGTTGTGGACAGTGAAGATATCCCACTAAATCTAAGTCGAGAGCTGCTTCAAGATAGTGCTCTAATCAAGAAACTTAGTGACGTACTGTCAGCAAGAATTATCAAATTTTTGCTGGAACAACAGAAGAAGGATAGAGTTAAATATGAAAAGTTTTTTAAAGATTGTGGAATTTTCTTCCGTGAAGGGATTGTTAGTGCTGAAAGTGATGAGCAGAAACAGGATATAGCAAAGCTTCTTCTGTTTGAATCATCGAACGAGAAGTCTGGTGTGCTTACTTCACTGCCATCATATGTATCAAGAATGAAACCTGTACAGAAGAATATCTATTATTTGTGTGCTCCAAGGTATAACTCTCTTTCTTGTCAGTTCATTACTATGTTGCTATTTTTGCAGTTATTGCACAATACTGTTCTTCAGAAACATCCAGGTCCGAATATAGAGCATTTTCACTCATGTGGCCATAACCTACCCAAATTTATTGTGATAAAAGAAAGCAGTTCGGTTAAAAAAGAGTTCAATTCCCACAGTACTAGCCTGTGTACAGACCCCCCAGGAAGGGGGGTCTGTACACAGGCTACACAGTACTGGTTTGGGACACCAGCATAAAGGCGCTGCATATTGTTTTGGTACACCAACATGTGAAAGGTTCTATTGTACAACTTACAAAAGTCAAAGGTTTTGGGCAGTGAATAAGATTTTATATCTAAGTGGTAAGACTGTAAGATATGCTCCCGGATAACTTAGTAGGTTTTTCCAGTCGGGGGATGTCCTTTGTTAGAGCTTCTTGTTGTTCTCCCCAACATTCCACACCTCGTTTTTGACTCTTAAAATTTTGAAACAGATTGGCCAGCGTCTTGCACTAAATATTTTAGGGCTAATCGGTCAATCCTTTTTTTTCTCCCTCCCTCTTTCAGTCGCGAAGTTGCAGAAACATCTCCTTACTACGAAGCTTTGAAGAAAGATGATGTAGAGGTTGGTTTGAATATGAGTCAATAGAATATTACAATAATTATTCCAGTACTTATTTTTACTGAGTTCTGCGTATGCAAAGTTTTGTGTTTTGCTTACATTGTAAGGCCTCTAAGCAATACATTGTTTATTGTTACTCTAGGTTTTGTTCACGTACAATGAACAAGATGACGTAACACTGCATTATTTAAAGACTTTTGACAAGAAGAATATCATGGCTGCAGAGAATTACTTCGCAGTTGATAGAGAACCTTCGCCCACTGAACCAACGGACGATACCACTCAAACACAAGACGCATCAGGTGTGTATCATGTCTTGTAAAAGAAATAGACTTATAACCGTTTTTCTGCCAGGTTTTAAATAGGTCACATTTGTCTTATGAGAACTGATTTCATTCCTCAACAGAATCTCTGATGGAGGAAAAAGCTACAGAATTGGCCAACTGGATCAGTATTATACTGGGGAAACAGAAAGTCTCAGCTGTTAAGGTTAGTGTTGGTATGATTAAGGATGTTTGTAGCAAGGTGAAACCATGGGAACACCCAGGTGGGAACATGAAGCCTTGCCATCCCATGGTCATTATCACTAATGTGAAGGAACTTTGTATAGTAAAAGAGAGCATTAAAATCTGTTCTTTCTTACATGTGTTGGAAAACAACAGAATTAACAACAAAATTAACTGAAGCAATCGGGATTTCAAGCGAATCTGAAACACCAAGAAACAAAAACGTATTCGAGGGTTTTTAAAGTCAGTTGCAAAGCTCAAAAAGGCAGAAATATTGCAAGCAAAGAGAATTCTTAGAACACAGATGAATGCCACCATAACATGGGCGCTCTTTGTCAACATTTTGATTTGATATGTTAGGTTTCCAAGCACTTAAGTCAGACAAGCCACCCAGTGATGGTGACTGTACCAGACATGGTGGCCGCTAAACACTGGCTTAAAGTCATGAGAGCTGAGCAGTTCCAGGACATTGACAATGCAAAGTATCAGATATTTCAACCTACGCTGGAAATAAACCCAAGGTATTTTCATCAGCTTTGATTTATCTTGGGTAGTTGGTAGAACTTTTTTTTTATTATGTACAATGAAGTGATTGTCGTTTTTTGCATGCCTTGCTACCCGGCTGCTTTAGTTAATGCTTGTCCACTAAGTAGCGTTTTCATCTTGTCCGGTTGGATACTGTACTGTACGTTTAAACGTGCAGAAGAAATTCAGCTTTCATATTCTTACGTTTAATAGGTTACAAAATTATTTGTGTTTTTTAGTTGCTGCAGAGGAGGAACCATTGTGCTTATTTTGACATTCGAGCAAATCGTTGATGTCGTATTTCAATATTGTTCCTTTATCGGCTTCTTTCCAGTCACTTAGCGACATTACAACTTTAAAAAGATTAAATGGAGATCTCCCTGTCTAAGTAGCACATAAGCTTAGTAAGGACCAAACAACAATGTGGTGATGTTTTCTATTTCAGCCATGAATTAATTAGAAATTTAGAAGAGGTTCGGTCAGTCAATACAGATTTAGCTGTGCTGGTTGTTAATCAGGTCAGTCTTACAGTATTAATGGTAACACTCTTTTGATTAGGGTGATTTTGGAGTTTGAATACAAACTGTCCCTTAACCTTTTCCTCAAACGGAAAGCTAAAAGAATTAAACTCAGGGAATGTGAGACGGAGGGCTGGGTCGAGTCTCGTGGGAGAAGGTTCGGACGCCCTCCCTGTGTGTACTTTGCGCTTGGCTCGCAGAGGAGGAACCTTCCGAAGTCTTTTTGTTGCTGGCGGTCCGAGCACCCGCTTTTCAAGTGTCAGGGCGCGTGAAGTAATTACTCACTAGATAACTTTATAGAAATGGCTTGCCGCAGATGATTTCTCGATCGAACTTGATTTTTGTTTGTGTGTTTGTTGTGGTTTTTTTTTTTCGCCAAGCAATAGAGATAGATCATGTATAACTATTTCTAAAAAACGTGTTTTGCACAATATGATATTTGGCACGTAAACGAGTAGGCAACCTAAATTTTCCGTACGGCTTAGGCACTATGGTTTTCTCTTTCAAAGTGATTAAAACTGACGACTAATTTTTTTTTTTTTTTTTTTTTTTTTTTTTGCAGCTCTTTGATAATGCCATGATGTCTGCAGGACTGCTGTATGACCCGCGTAGCATGGTGGGAAGGCTGAATACGCTTTTAACTAAAGCACTGGACTCTTCGAAACTTTAGCACTGGGAAGCACTGGGACGCAATTTCTACGAGTAACGGGTTTTACCCACCCGCCTGAAAAGCTTTTTTTTATGTCCTATGCTTTGCCAAAACGTAGACGCTATCTTGCTGTTTTGATATAACACAGGTCAAATAATTGTAGTCGGCCCTTGTCATCCAGTCATGGTAATATTCATTATTCTGAAAATAGATATGATCTTTACTCATCCTTGTCTCTTCATGACTGGTCATCAAAATCGCATGCCTTGTTTTGTAAAAAAATAAAAACAAACAGTACTGGTTGAAAATTCTCTCAAAAAGCCTTTATTTGAATGTTTACACTGTATTGTGAATGGTTTGAAGGAACCATGACTGGAAACCAAGTCATAATAGGTGGAATATTATTTTCTTTTTTAACTAACAGTGAGAGAAGTTTTGACAACCTGTGAGGACGCCTTCATACAAGGAACACTCATTCTGATTACGACTTTCTGTACTAGACTGTGCACAACCCTCCGTTTCTTATTCGCTAAACGTGCGAGCAGAAACTTACAGTTTGCATGATAAAGGATGCGAACAGTCTCCTACTGCACAGGTTGTCACAACGTCATTCAGTGTTACCATCATCCTAGTCCTATTTACATATGAGGAAATTCCATGTAAAGGAACGGCAAGCCCCCCTTTTTTCCCACCGAACAAAACGCGATAGGCTAAGTGCGTAAATGTGTCTAAAACAAAGGCAGATACCCAGCATCGACATTTTCTTGATAGGCTTCAATTCGCGGAAAGAATCGGTTTTTTTGTAATGAACTGGTACTACAGACCAGTCAAAGCGGGAAATCTGTTCACAGGCAAATATATTAAATGACATTTATCGCATTAATCTCGCGAGATCACTACCGACACTGGGTAGTGAAGGAACGGACAAAATCAGTACGTACACTTAAAGGAGACAATATGTACATTTCTTGGCCGATTACCGTGAAATTAAACTTGATAACTATAGTAAATCTTTGCAATCTTGTTTTCTATTTTTTAACTGTACATTAGTCTTTCTTAGCCAATGTTTGACCTGATTCCACTTTGCAATCCAAACAAACTACGTGCGGCGGTGGATCGTTAAGATAACTTCAACTGTGGGAACGAGTTTTTATAGCTCTCGGTCTATCAGACCTTACAAGCAAAGAAAGGTCCTTGGTAGAGACTCCAGTTTGCATGAGAAGTCGGCTATGCAGTCTTACTACCTTAACCATGTGATGGGTCCTGGTTTATGTAACGGACTAGGTAATGCAGACTCTGGCGTGCCTTTAACACGACACGCCAAATCATAATCTAACTGTGCAGTAATGAAGCTTCACACGCCCGACTGAGTAGCTGTAAGGTGTCAACTGTGTCGGGGTGATGTTCACCTAGCAATTCATTTCTCAGTTGCCACGCCTTCTGTAGAGATTCCACGGCCCTTACAATATCTTTCATGTCATACTGAACCGAACCAAGCAGGTGGTAGGTGGACGCCGTGTTTTTTTGATCGCCAGGCAGGTTTGATCTCATATGCGCTGCTCTCTGTAGAAACTCCGAAGCTTTCTTGTGGTCTCCCATCAAGTACTGCACTGCACCAACGTTGTGATAACTGTCTGCCGTGTCTTCGTGGTCACCAAGATGGTTAGATCTCATAATTGCAGCTTTCTCTAGAGTCACCAAAGCTCCAGGGATGTCTTCTCCCATATGACGCTGCACAACACCAAGCCAGTGGTAACTGCTCGCTGTGTCTTCGTGATCCCCAAGTTCTTTTGATCTCACCTCTGCCGCTTTTGTTAGGGACTCCAAAGCCCCATCGAAGTCTTCTATGTCATGCTGCACTATTCCTAGCCAATGGTAACTGCTCGCGGTGTCTAAGTGATCCCCAAGTTCTTTTAATCTTACCTCTGCCGCTTTCCTTAGGGACTTCAAAGCACCATCAACGTCTCCTGTCTCATGCTGCACTACACCAAGCCAGTGGTTACTGCTCGCAGTGTCTACATGACTGCCAAGCTGTTTTGACCATATGTCTGCCGCTTTCTGTAGGGAACTCAACGCTCCGTGTTGGTCTCCCACTTCTCTTTGCACTACACCAAGGTTGTGGTAACTGTAAGCGGTGTCTTTGTGGTAACCAAGCAGCTTTGTTCTCATTTCTGTAGCTCCTTCAAAACTCTGAATTGCTGACACATTTTCACCCATTTCAAAATGGATACATCCCAGGAGATTGAAGCTTTCAGCAGTGTCCACATCCTCTCCCAACAGGTCAAGCCTCATATTAAAAGCCTGCGTACAAAACTGAATAGCTTCTGGGTAGCTTTGTAGTTTCAAGTAAGCACGTCCTGCCTCGTTTAAAGCTTTGGCTGTAAGTCGGTGTTCTCCTAAATGTTCCTTTCTAATCTTAACAGCCTCAACGAATGCATTAAGTGCTTCCTCGTAGTTACCAAGGGTGGAATGTTTTTCACCAATCGAAGCATAAATGTATGCAGTGTCCTCGTGATCATAAACTCCTAGCTGTTTCCTCAAATTTAAAGCACTCTCAAATGCCATGCCAGCTTCGATTGCATTGTTCATTTTAAGGTAACTACACCCTATGTCTGTCAGACTTGTCACTGTGTCAATATGATTTCCGAAGTGCTCTACTCTTATTCTTATGGCCTCTTTATGAGACTCTATTGCTGCACTGCTGTTGACAAAGAGGTTCTGCAACTTGCCTAGACTGTCATAACTTCTTGCAAGTTCTAGAAGATCTGTACCAGGGACTCTTTCGCTTGAACAGCTTAACACCTCGTCAAAGGTAGCATTCAAATATTGAATGACAGTGTCTTGCAATTTATAAACTCTGACTGATGATGGTAAATCCGGAAAGAGTTCAAGGAGTTGCAAAAGTGTTGTCATAAACCGCTTGGTTGCGATGTAGCTCTGCTCTGAATCGACTCCACTCTGTAAAATTTGATCTGTGTGTTCTAGAAAATGCAAGCGAAGGGACTCAAGCTTCGTTTGTATCTCACTTTTCAAAGTAAACCAATTTAGCTCAGGAATAAGGGATGACACTGCTTCGAAGGAGGATTCCTTAAATAAGATAATAAAGAAGCGTATCTCGCGTGGTAAGTTTTCCTGCGCCTGGTTGTTCTCACATAACGTTGAAATGAGTTTGCTCAAAGCCAACAACGGTTCATGTTTCTCTTTATCAGTTGTGCACTTGAATGCTAACTGTGTAGAAAACAATAAGGTCCAAAAGAACAGGTCTTTGTTGTCGAAAAGGCTGTCAATCTCGTGCGTTTCATCTTCCCACATTCTGTTAAATCTGGCCTCCCAGTACGAGCTGCTTTCATCGCGTAGCTTTCTAAATCGTGGGGAATTTGCTTCTTTTGTTTCGAGATTTTCTTCAAGCGAAGCGAAAATAAGGTGCTTAAGCACAATTTCATCATTACGGCAACAACTTAGTCCATCTATAGCGCTGAAAATAGACATAATGCCGTCTTCACGATTTCCACAGAGTAGCTGGTGAATGCTTTGAAAACAAAGGAGTTTTGCTGGATAATAATCCTTGTTGGAGTAATCGGCAGTGAGGGAATCGTCCCAGGTTTGACAATCCAAAGAGAACCAGCCCCAGTGGCGAAATGACTTTGCGGCTAACAACATCCATTCATCTTCAACAATTTGCCTTCGTTTTGCTTCTAACAAGGCTGTGTCATAAAGCTGTTGGAACAATACTTCTTCATTTGGCAATGCGGCGCAGAGAAATAGTTCTGCCATAGACAATACCTTTACAATCCTGGGATAGAGATCGTTGTCTTTTATTCCATTGGTAATAGACAAGAGAATGTTTTCTCGCTGTCCCGTGAAAATTTCCCATGCTTCATTGGATGGACCCATTAAAAATTTTTCATTAGCATTTGTAAAACTGGAGATGTAATAGTCGTTAAACCGATGCTGCGCTGAAAGAAACATGGCTTCAACTGTTTTATCATTTCTTCTCTTCTCATCAACAAAGGACCTGAAGAGTGAATGGATCGTGAAATGGCTAAAGCTTTCCCCACAGTCGATCAAAGAATTTCGCTCGAGGGAACGAATAATTTTCCTGGTTGTTCGTTCTGTCTTGACATCTAACACTGCCGTAGCTTCTTTTGCGTCAAACCAACCAGGAAAAACTGTTAAAGACAGAAAGGCATTTCTCTCCTGAATCGGAAGTCTTTGGAACGATTTGCTGATAAGCATTTTTAAACGACCTTCATTGGGAAAGCTTTCGTTGTCCAAAACTTCGAGGATTGTTAAATCCTCAAGTCTTCCAAGAGCTCATTTATGGAAGTGTGCTCTTCTTTCATGATGTTGCAAATCATTAGCATGGCTAAGGGAACCTGTCCACATTCCTTTGCTATGCAATTGACGTCATCTTCAGTCACATTTGGTAAAAGTAACTTAATTAAATTTGCCGACGAAACTTCGTCCAACTCATTAATTTTTGCTAGATAAACGGGAATCGTGAAGTTCAAGAAGTCTAAGGACGTTCGAGTGGTAAGTAGAAGCTTGATATGAGAACACAGCGCAATAATTTCATGAATAAATTGAACCACATCTTGTTTCTGTTTGGCATCTTCCGATTGAAGTAAATCATCGGCATTGTCCCAGATTAAGATTAAAAGATTTTGCCGATTTTGCAGTTGCTGTAAGCGCCAAATAAGCCAGTCAGATGGGGAAGTATGAGGCACCTGATTATTGTCTGCAAACATACTGAGCAACTTTGAGACCAAGTCCTCTTTAGTTGTCATACCGCGGAGGGGTAAAAAGTAAACTGGAATGTTATTTTCTCTCAATTGATGTGCTACGTTTATGGCCACAGATGTCTTTCCAAATGCTGGTGGACCCCATACGTTGACGATTCGAGTGGTTCCTTCTATCAAATGATTCTGAATTTCCTGACATTCTTCTTGACGACCAACAAAGTTTGGTATTTTGTCAGGTATACATGATTGGGGAACATTGGAGCCTTGAAGGAAAAAGGTAGAGTTGAAATATAAACGATGTGAACGTAACTTGACTTTTATGGTCATTTCCTTGTTTCACTTCACTTAATCCACAATTAATGGATAATTAATTGTGAGTTATATCCTTATTTTAAGATCTTTAATTCATTCATTCATTCATTCATTCATTTATTTTTGCCATTAGCCATATACAAATACAACTTACAACAATATAGAGAAATTTATAATACATTATTATTCATTCAAAACATTTCCCCAATTCTGATGGGCTAAAAGCACACGCATGATTCACCATAACCCGTTAATGATGACCAAATTTGGAAGAATTTTGTGTTTAACGAGGAAATGACGTCAAACATGCAGCCTTCTACAGGTTAATGCACCGTTAACCGAGAAGACCTGGGGACGAGATTGATTTGTTTTCGTTGTAAAAATAAAACTAAAATGGCGGACACTTCACTCGTTTCAAGAGTAAGAACTACAGCCGGAACTAGGCGAAATAATAGCTAAAAACATAGCAAAAACAGCAAGAAGACAACTAGGAGGGCGACATCTGCTAATTGGAGAATATTTGCGGAGCTGGACAAACCTAAACGTAAACTATCGAAGATAAACTTAACATCGATGCAGGAAAGCTTCTTTTAGCTATGTTTTTAAACTAGAAATTATTTTGAATGAATAATAAAACAATCATTGAATTCGGCTTTCGTATCATATGAAGAATTATGGAGATCTCGGAGGGTGTTATCCGCCTCGGCCGATAACACCCTCCTCGATCTCCATAATTCTTCATAAGATACTCAGCCTCATTCATTAATTGTTAACTCTTCTAACTAAATTATTTACAAATTAAGTGAGAGATCTACTCATCCGGTCACTAAGATAAGAGCCGCGTCTCAGCCTCGAAAATAATTTGTCTTGGCCATGCAGGCCTCAATTTGGCCTCAAAATAAGATGGGAAGCCAGGTTACATAGCAAGGCCCTAACATAGATCCATAACTGTACATCGTATGGTTTTAAGATAACAATCAATGTCGGTACAAATTCAAAATGGCGCAACTTATTAACACATTCAAGCAAGCAAAGCCAGTTTCTTTCGGCATTTATAGTGGTGATGATGACTCAAAGGTAGGCCTGCTGAACAGGTGTTCTTTTTTCGCGTTATTCAGAAGGGCGAAGGGAACGGGGAGCTCCAGACACGCGTTTTTTTTTCCCTCGTGGCATGCTTCACGTTTGCCTTTGTTCGCCTGAAAAACGCGAAAAAATAACGCCTGTACGTTCTGCAGAATACAAAAAGGTATACCCGAGCACAGTTAATAGAGGAGACTAGTTGTGAAAGCCAAATCATTCCAAGTGAAAACAACGGTTTTACGGTTATTTTTGTGTAGTTGTTCGACTACATCACACCTTTAAAAATCTTAACGATTTGGTTCTATTAGTCAGTCAGTCCGATGTCGCCGGTTATTTTGGAATTCTTTTAGTGGAGTGTGCACTGTCACGGGCGGGAAATCTAATAAAACCTTACAACAAATGAAGCCAGTTATGGCGGGATTCACAATTATTGCAACTATACCTATTGATTGAATATGACCTAAGTTTTTATTTAGCAGCAGCTTACCTTCTAAGACTCTTTCTTGCATTGCTTGTCTCATGAGGTCAATGTTGAACCCGACATCTCTTACTACCGTTTTCACGTCCGATCCAACATCTTCTATTTTTGATTGCACGTCTTTTACTGCTGCTTTCACATCTGTTGCTGCCGTTTTCACTTGATTTCCGACATCTTCCACTTTTGTTTGCGCGTCTGTTACTGCAGTTTTCACCTCTGTCGCGACGTCCTCTACTTTTGCCTTTATGTGTATTACATCCTTCTTTATCTCTTGCCCATCGCGTCGCATTTGGTCCAACATATCCTCGATTGGTTTGAACCTCTCAGCCCGCAGCTCTTCTTCTAACTGTTGAAGCCTGGCAGTTGGAAAGTCTTTTTCACCAAGCTTTCCCACATCATCAATCTTTGTGCTTTTTAGTCCGAGTGCATGAAAAGCATCTTTTGCTAGATGAATGTAGCTATCAAAGTCTGCCTTTACAATCTGTCTCGTACTGTTCTGGTGACAGAGAGTGTTTCTTAGCCTGCGAAGCTGGTCCAATGCCAAGGCGTAAGTCTCAGCTTTGTTTCCTGAAGGACTCAAAACAGACGGGTGGAGTACTCCATCTGGAACTCCACGGGGTGTGACGTACATTTTGGCCAAGGTAGCAACAGCCCCTTTCCCATCCGGCACAGAACAACTTTTAGAATAGAGCGTTGCTTCAAAGAGAGCAGTGCAGTCCCAGTCGTGATATGACTTGCTGGTTGGAACATATCTTGTTTTTCCTCCCTCCTTATTCAGGAACAAATTTCGAACCAAGAGTGAGTCGTCCCATTTTTTAAAGCCGGGTAGGGGGGCGACGAGTGTGTCCCACAAGTGCGCAAATACATGACGGAGGGCGATTGGAAATTCTTCGAATACAACAGTAGAAAACTTGAAAAAGTTAAGTTGTTCCAACGAAAAAGTGGTCATTTTAAGGTACTGCAATATACTTGAAAGTCGTCAGTACATCAATTGAAAAGGAGATCCATTCTGGGTGAGTATCTGTGGAAAACGAAGTTAAGGTATACCCTTAGGAATACAGTCCCTAAACCGCGCGAGGAGGGAGCTAGGAGCACCCCACCCGACTTGTGAGCAGAGCCCATTGACTGTTTGCCCATTTTCTATTTATTTACTGTTTTACTTCACCTTCAAGGCAAATAAAGAGGGTCTGCTCCCAGGATACAAGCTTGCACATCTATAATTGTCTTTTAGTTAATTTTTTATCTCAGTTAATCGTTTTTGTTGTTGTTGTTGTTGTTGTTGTTGTTTCAACTTCTTTAATATGAATTAACATACTAAACTAGATGCAACATCCCCTTGTTGACTTGCGATTGAGTTGAGATCACGTGACCACATCGCACTCAAGATTGTTATTGCAATTCTGACGTAATACATCAAGTATGAGACGTAGTGTTTCATCACCAGATGAAACACGGAGAAGAGAGTTGAAAATTCGACGCGCTACGGAGTATTAGATTTGGTAACTAAACACTGTGTCGAATGCTTGATAATACTTCTCAAACAAAATGATTTTAGAAAGAGAAATTAAGGATGCAAAAACCTCCAAAGCCAGGGAAAAGCGCCCTGGGGACGAGGTTGGCAAAAGTGAGCAATTTTTCATCTGATTTCCAAACACTCTTTAAACATTTAAAATTTCCTTTATATTTTCTTTATGAATTATTAATGAGTTTGAGAAGCCAAAGTCAAAATCAATTCATGCAGACGTGGGACTATAAAGGTTGCCAGTAAGCTGATTATTTTGATAAGATATGTCACATCAAATGTTTCTTTCAGAGGTCTTGTTGTGGTGGATTTATTTTCCACAATGACTGATATTAATATTTTTTTGTTTTGTTTTCACGTAACACTCTGGTTCAGTGCCCCCGCTTAACTTTTTATACCGAAGTATCAAATTTTTAAATTCGATACATCATTGATTAAAATCAATTTTAACGTCAGCGACACGTGATCCTGGAAAAGGAAAAGCTTATTTCTCTTCTTTACCCCGTAGAAATGTTTACCTTGGAAGACTTAAAAGTTGGCTCATTTTGGAGATTTGTACAGCGAAATAGTTAGACCCCCCCCCCCCCCCCTCCGTCAGATCTTGGCTTCCCTTGTGTCACGAAACATAAAGGGGTGCGGGCTATTTCGAATGATAAGCCTGCCGCCATCTCAATCTTTTGTTGCCAGAGTAAAACTGCAAATTTTTTTTCAACCTTATCTTTGTAAAGAAATGCTTTCAAATTCCCTTTAGCTTCCCTCTCAAGAAATGGTTATTTCCTCGATGCTTCGACCCCTTGATCTAGAAAATTCGATATTCCCGGAAGATAGGAGGGACTTCTCCGGCAAAGTGAAAGTGAAACGTAAAGTAAGTTGTTTTTAAAAAACTACAACGTAAAAATTAGAGCATTAGATGTGATAGTTAGAGATCAAATCGCAAGGTATAAAATAAGAAAATAAAAGGAAATAGGGATTGTGGTAAATCTCGGTCATTTCTGCCCACTTCCTCTCTCGATGTGTTATGAAGCAATAACTTCACATAGACTTTACATGCCATATCTAAATACAGTATTCATAATTTGATTTTGCAAGCCTCAATATATGTAATATTGAAATCTAACTAGCAAGATGCAATGAAATAAGGTTTCACAACTACAGCAAGTGAGATCGAACCAAGTAGAGGCTTGCATCGGGAATGTGAAAGTACGGCCGTCGTACAATTAACATTGACGCAATCTAACTCATTTACCTACCAAAGTGAACAGGTTATACTTTGGTTACTTCCTCTCCGTTTCTGTGGCAATGGAAAGACAAAATGAGCAGCCAAAGCGAGCTTCTCGCCTGCGCCTTGTTTGCTTCTCCGGGGAAGTGATACGCAATTGAGGGATGAGGTTTCATGATTAGCTATGACGTAAAGGGCTTTAAATAAGCCTATCACCATTTTTACCTGTATGTAAAATGAGAAAGGTTATGAGGGTGTAGAACAACTTTTTTTCTCTTCACATACCAACGCCAGGAGATATCATGTGACAGGAGAGGAAAGTACAGTTCCTGCCCATACATGTATACACTTCACTGCGTCCAAAAGGGTTCCGTTTAATTAATTGTTATTTGCATACAAGATTGTAAGTTATTAAAAAAGCACAAGCGCGACTAATTATTTTACTACTGACTGTTACTTAAAACTTGCGGCTCAGAGATTTATGAGTTGTACTTAAAAAGTAAAATGTTTCCGAATTCAAACGTGGTTTTTAGTGTCGAATCTACGACATGATTTGCATAAATCTTTTGGCCACGGCTGTAGGTAAACGTTTCAATAGCTGTAGAAAGTAAAATCATATTTATCAACAGCATGTAATTACTGTTAAGTGAGTTAGTTGCGTTGGGATTTGTCTCGTACAATGTAACCATCGTCCCTTCAACTTTCTTTTCCACTTGAGTACAGGATGTTCCTGCTACTATCGTTTTGTTATACCGAGCTCGAGTGATCACTTCAAAATCCTCCTCTTTGATGTCTTCCAAAGAGACGGTACTGTTATTATAAATCAGCGTTTTCCCGTTTTTGTACTTGACTGTTGTCGTCAATTCCACCAAGTTTTCGCCGATGCCTTCCCGTAGCGTAGAAGTCTTTGAATCTTCTGACAGACATTTGTCTCCTCCATCGTTCAGCAACGTCTGCTCTTCATAGGTAATTCTGACAGCTCTTTTTTCTGGGATTGTTACGTAACTACCATACATCGGATACCCTTCGCGATACACTGGAGCATCGCCGAAAGCATAGCTATACACGACATAACCAAACAGAACTCTTTTTAGCACGTCTGAGCGAGAACCAACCTTAGTTTGCTTGACAATAACAGGAGAGCGAACTGTTGTTGGTTTAATAGGATCGTATTTGCCGACTTTTGTCTTAGAACCTGATCCAGAGCTTGATTTAGACCCTGAACTTTTTCGGCTACCACTGGATCCACCGCGAGAACCACCACCGCTTCTCCCTCTAGCGGCCAGAGATAACTCCATCATCACACTCATCAGTGTGATGATGATCAGAAAAAGAACCACTGGATAGAGATGCATTCTTACGACAGAGCAGACCTTCCTTAGATCTTTTTCAGTTGCGCAGCTAACAATAAACAACAAACAAAACATGATGCATGACTTCACTTGCGTTGGTGTATGACGTCAAATGTACAGAGATTTAACACCCGGCAACGGGGAAATACTTTATGTCAAGCCATCATACAGTTGTTCATATAGTAGACCATTTTACAGTTATCCTAGCCTTTGAATGAATGAGAGGCTGAGGTTGACCTTGTTTTGATACAAACCTCTTTCCTTTTCTTATGGATATTGTGCTTAAAAAATACTAGTTAGCATAAGAATGACATGATTTACATACCAAAGCAAGAAGGGCTGTATCAAAACAAGGTCAACTCCAGCCTCGTTTCCACCTGTAACTGTAAAATGGACTATTCGTCTCACTCACCTTTTTTAGCTGCGGCTTAACTTACTTGAGATGCTTTCCTTCCCTACTTTACTTTAAATGTATTTTCATACTCGAAATATTTAACTCACTTGCGATACTTTGCTTGCTTGAGATGGTTTGCTTGTTTGAGATGCTTTGCTTACCTGAGATGATTTACTTGCTTAAGGTGCTTTGAGAGATGCTTTGCTTGCTTGAAATGCTTTGCTTGCTTCAGCTCGAGGTGCTTTGCTTGCTTGAGGTGCTTTGCCTACTTGGGATGCTTCGCTTACATGGGATGCTTTGCTTATTTGAGATGCTTTGCTTACTTGGAATGCTTCGCTTACTTGAGATGCTTTGCTTACTTGAGATGCTTTGCTTACTTGAGCTGCTTTGCTTACCTGAGATGATTTGCTTGCTTGAGGTGCTTTGAGAGATGCTTTGCTTGCTTGGGATGCTTCGCTTACTTGAGGTGCTTGGCTTACTTGAGATGCTTTGCTTACTTGAGATGCTTTACTTACTTGAGGTGCTTTGAGAGATGCTTTGCTTGCTTGAAATGCTTTGCTTGCTTGAGGTGCTTGGCTTACTTGAGATGCTTTGCTTGCTTGAGATGCTTTGCTTACTTGGGATGCGTCGCTTGCTCGAGGTACTTTGTTTACTTGAGGAGCTTTGCTTACTTACTTTGCTGCCTCTACGTCCCGGAGCCTAACTCTAAAGTTCTACGTCGTAAAATGCTACTGGGATCGTGTAAAGAAAAGTGAAGGCTAAGGCCCTTTAACTTTAAGTGTGTTATCATATGATTAAAAATTATCCCACACCTACAGACAACGTCGACAACCGAATAAATTAACCTTCTTATACTTTCAGGGCTCTACAGTATAATCATGGTTCATATCCAGTCTGGTTCCATCGAAAAGCGCTCTCCCTTTATGGCCTAAGAGAAAGACTGGGACTGTCTTTACCCACAATGCTTTTAGTTTCAAACCGAGGCTGTAGATTGGTCGCCATCTTGAAATTTCAGCTACTCGTTCCCTTGTCGAAAATGTTTTAATTTTTGCCGTCTTTCGTCTTTCCACTGTCTTTTTTCGTCGCCAACATGGAATCTGGGGAAGATGATATCTGCGAGGAATATAAAGAATCACTGGAAGACTTAACATTCAATTCTAAACCCCTCATAAATGTGCTTACAATGTTGGCGGAAGAGAACAGTCAGCATGCATCGAGTATAACAAAGCTGATCGCTACTCGCATTCGTCAGGTTTGTGTTGATATTTGTTTACTCATTAGAATCATGTTAACTGTTTTTCTCTGTAGGAATGTGTTCATAGTAGTGGTGTAAAGTAATGGGTACGGTAGCGATTCAAACATTCCTAAAACGATAGACAGCGTCACTTAAAAAAAACCTAGTGGCTATTCGTACGGGGCTTGTACATCGACTTGTATTTGCTATTCATACGAAATTCTGACGAAACTAATTAAGGTTAAGCACTGACTCGAAACAGTTAGCTTCTATTTAGGGTTACGGTTGTTGTTATGTGAATTAAAATCAAACTCCACCTAGCAGCGAGTACTCCGTGGTAGAGTGGTTAGGCTACAGACTATGGATTTTATGCCTCGGGATCGGTTCTCAATGTTGCCTCATTGAATTTTTTTCCTTTTAAAATTTGCCACTGAATTTTTGGGAAAAAAAATTAACAAGCCTTAAGCTTAAGCTTATGGTAGCCATTAAAGCTTAATGAAAAATTTTGCCCTATAACGTCGGAATTTTCAAAGCAAATTGAAAAGTAAAACTAACTGTGAGGAAACAATGCAAGAAGGTTCAATGGAGTAAAAGTATGAGTAGTATATACAGCTGTAGTTATTCACTGTGGCCCTCTGTGGCTTGTGAGTACTCCTTCTTGTTCAGACAATAATAGCTTTAATATACCAGCTGGGTATAGCTCACCTTTTCTGTAAATTTGATCTTGTTAATACAGTTGCTTGCGTACTCTGTAGCCTTTTGGCTGTCAGCTTGTACTTTTTTTATCTTTAGTATTTACACATGTCAATTTGCTATTATATTTGACAGGTCCAACAGCAGTATAAACTGCCATCACTTTACTTGCTTGATTCAATTGTCAAGAATGTTGGTGGTGACTACCTTCACCTTGTTGCGCAGATCATGGAGGAGACATTCACTTGTGTATTTGAAAAGGTTTATATTACAGTCAAACCCTGCTTTACAGACACCCACTTAACACAGATGCCTCATTATTGTGGACAGGCTGCTTTGTCCCCGTCAAAAAACCCGCTTATAAATACTGACCCAGCTTTTTTTGTGTGTTCGTTATGCTACAAGCATATTGTTAAGAATAAGCAATTGTTCAAAGTAGAAAACAGAAAAAGAAATACATCAGCCTTTTGCGGAAATTGACAATATCTGAATAAGATTTTCCCTCATTCACAATTATATTTAATTTAAATGCGCTGTGTTATTTGGGCACATCTTTAGTAACCAAACCTTGGAAATTACTACCTGTTGGTTACCAGTTTACTTTTAATTTCAAGCCCTGCTTCTGAATTCAAACATTTTAAAATGATATGAGCATCAGTAGTGTGAGGTTCAATGATGTAATGTTTTGATTTGATTGTAAAGGCTGATGAAAAGACTCGACGTGATCTGTACAAGTTACGGCACACTTGGTCACCATACTTTCCTGCTAAAATGTTGCATGAGTTAGATGTTTCTGTTAACAAGCATGATCCTGGCTGGCCTATTTCTGCAGCACCTCCTCCAAGCCCTTCTATACACATAAACCCTAAATTTCTGAAAAAGGTGAGAGCATAAAATTATTTTCACGTCAGATGGTCATATTCCCAGAATGTTACCTGGCCACATAAGATTGTAACTTGTTAATGAAATGATTGTTGCCTCATTTGTTGATTCTTGATGCCATTTATTGTTTGTCCAACAACATACATTGTGTGCAAGTATCTTCGCTTCTTGTAGATCAAGTCTTTACCTTAGACAAATGGTATCATGACTGTATGAATAATAATGATAATAATCATTATCAGAATGTTTTATGCATTGTTATACAGTATAACAGTGAACAAAATATTATTTTACAGTATATCATTGTCACTTTTTGTGAATTGTGTAGGCAGAGAATGCTGGTGGGGTTGCCTCGTTGACTGCCGAAATCTCAACACCAGAAGAACACCATGTTGTCGAGGGTCATCAACAACGTTTGCTAGAACTAGAGAGATTACAACAAGAGCAGTTGAAGTTGACTGAACTTGAAATTCAAGAACACCAAATGAAAAGAGATCTTTTGCTTAAGAAACAGCAGCAAGAGAGGCAACTACTTATGCAGCAACAACAACAGGATATTCTTCACCTAAGACTCAACACAGACGGACCTGAGTCTTTACTTTCTAATGGGGTACCTGTGCTCTGTTTTTTTAATTATTATTTTACAGTTATTTGAACTACAGACTGACATGATGTTATTGAATTCTCAACATATATATAAACATCTTTTCAACAATCTGTTGCATAATTTTTCTTTCTCCATTGTTAGTACAGATGTAATTAAAAGGAATACAATGAATCTGTCTTCCTCTGAGTTACATTTATATGAATCACTTTTGGGCTAAATGTTTTCAAGTTGTTTTTATGAAGTAAAATGCCGTTGTGCAAATCTAACTAGATTATTTTGCTGATTTTGAACAGCCACCCAGCAGCACAGTTGGAACAGTGTTGACCAAAGGAGAATTGGCTGAGAGTAATCCAATAGATCCTCTTAGAGATCCACGTCTCCGTGACCGTCGGAGTGAGCAAGAGACAACAACACAACCTGTTAAAGAAAGGTTTTTGGTTGAAAATCCAGAACTTTTACCTGTATCTGTTGACCATAGTCATCAGTCTGAGAGGACTCCAAGTAGACTTGAGGGACACTCGAGTCATCTCTCACAGGCAGACTCTGAAATGAGTCAGTTCCAGGAAACCAGGAATCTTCAGCACATGGCTTTTGACAAACCTCCTGTTGGAAACATGAATAGAGTTCAACCAGTAGCTCGACTTGAGAGGGAGGTTACAGGAAGTCCAAAATATGGTGATCTTCACTCAGAACCCAGACCCAAACACAGCCATAGAAGGCGAAATTCAGGAGACTGGTCAACTCATGCTTCAGGTCATGAGAACATGTCTGAGGAGCCAAAGATTTCAAGTGGCAGAGGAAAATCACGCAAAGCAAGAAGAAGATCTGCTGAAAGAAAGGAAAGGGAAAGAGGAAAGAGTGGGAAAGGAAGAGGCCAAGATAGAAACAGGGACCCTGGTAATGATGGATTTCAAAATTTAGAATTCCAAAATGAACCTAGGTTTGCAAGGAGAGGAGAAAGAAATGATAGACCAGTTGATGACTGGAACAGTGACATTGATAGAAGAGTGGATAACTTTGTGCCACATAATGATCGTCCTCCACCTCGCGGTAAATGGAAAAAAGATCATATAGTGTACGTCAGAGGAAAAGACCATGATGAAATTTTAAATAGTGGAGGTCCAGGCATTTCTGAACAGAGGTTAATGGGTATAGGATCTGAAAGAGATAGGATTGAAAATATCAAACCTCAGATAAGAGAAACAGAGATGAATGAAGATCCTTTTCATCCCAGGGAACATGTTCGTCCTGTTTTCCATGATGAGCCTTGGGACCAGCCCACTGGTGAACCACTCCCAAAGAAACCAAGGCCTTTGCTTTCAGATTTAGAAATAAATGAGCTTCGAAATAGGAAAGGGGCTTCCCCTAATACTGGAAGGATGACCCCTCCACCCATCTTACATGAAGGTTTCCACGACCTGCCTTATGATAGAGGAGGTCAGCCATTTCCTCATAATGTTGATGGTCATTTTCATCCTAACTTTGTTCCTCCACCACCTGAAGATCATCATAGCGAGTGGACTCCTGCATTTGAAATTCCTCGTGAACTAATGCTGGATCACCAAAATGAAATCATGATACAGGTACAGTTCAAGAGGTTTCTTTTACAGAAGTTTATTTTGTGCTTGGTTTTGTTCTGTTGTGATGTGTTGTACAGATGTAATTCTTTAATTAATTTTGCTTGTTCTGAAGGAACTGAGGCACAAATTATGTAAAACAAAGCAACCAATACAACCAAACTACATTGTTGCAAGGGAACCTTATTTTTGGGTTCCTTTTTTTTAGTTTCTGCTGAAAGACCCACATAAACTCGTTAGATCATAGGTGTTGCCCTGGTATTGCAGAGGCCAAGGGTTCTAATCCTGCCCAAGCCAAATGTTTTCAGGTTTTTCTTTCGAAGCCGCAAAAGTTGAATCTATTTTATTCGCAGCAATAATCATCTTCAATTTCATATCAGTGGTCATGACTCAAAAGAAGACCAAAACCAACTCTTTGAGTTTAAATAGGATATTGGATCTTCTCTGTCCATTTATTTGTTTTTGCCAAAGTAATATTCTGTGTTTTATCTAGTTCTCACACTGACACAATCTTACTTCTTACAAATAATCTTAAACAGTATAAAGGCATAAAGGGCTTAATTTTTCTTCTGCAAGAGAAATGCCCTGCGACGCAGATATTAAGTGAAAAGTTCCATTGCTAATGTTTTACATTCATTATTGTAAAATGCCCCAGGGCTCTGCCAGAGGGAGAGTGTTTGAATAATTATTATTTACTTTTAGGCTGATAGACGTCTACAAGCAGGTGATATAACAATTGACCAGCATCATGAGTTAGTGGATAAACTTCATCAGTTATTTGAGCTTCAGCGACATGCTGAACAGATGAGATTTCCTCCAGACATGCCTCGCCCACAGTTTGAGCATCAACCCAGACCCATGGTGTCACATGGACCAGGTAAGAATGATAAACGTCATTATAGATGTACTTTGTATATGTTATAGCAGGGAAGCAAATGTCTCTGAGATTGTTAAAATGCTAGCTCAACAAGGATAAGTATCTCTATTTTATAGCTGTTCAATGGACCTAAATCACTCCATGGGTTTCAAATACAGTGCCTAATGATATTAATATTATATTTTTGGTAAACCACCTGTATTTTGTCAGGTGCACCTATGGAAATTGATGAACCTCCAAATCTTGGTCCTGGCAGGCCAGGGCCACCCAGGTTTGAGGAACATCCAAGAATTGCTCCAAGAGGCGCAGCTCCTTTAGACTCTCGTGTTTCAGGAGTAAGGCATGATGGCCCCAGGTTTGAAGACAACGAGCCTCGTTTGAGAAGGCCTCGTGAGGACTTTAGAAGGCCACCAATGGACCGTGATCCACATCCAGTTTCCAGGCCTATGCCATTGGGTCCTGAAATGCCACCAATCAGATCTGACAGAATGTTAGAAGGCCCTCCAAGATTACATGTAGATGCCCCTCCGAGATTAGATGGTGTCCCGAATCCTCCTTTCATACATGGCAGACCTCTGGAAGATATTCCTACTCCAAGAACACCACCAAGACACACTAAAGGTATTTGTAGCTTTCATGATGACACTAATGTTTCACAATCTAACCTTACTGGAGCTGCGTTTGCCTCAATGAATGGGTTTGGATATAGTTAATTGTAGTGAGTAGAGTTTTCAAGTCTGTGCTTTTGTTTTTCTTCAGTTTGTTTTCAGTAAAATTACCCTTCAGTATTTATGTTGGCTGTTAATATTTTGTTCAATTTGATAAACTTTGTTTAGCTTCATAATTGGAAGAGAACAGACTACCGTACATACCTTTGTTGGTCCTACAGACACTGTGGTAACTGTTC
This sequence comes from Porites rus, assembly GCA_964035705.1. Lineage (NCBI taxonomy): Eukaryota > Metazoa > Cnidaria > Anthozoa > Scleractinia > Poritidae > Porites > Porites rus. Next base: position 30,197,668 of record OZ037999.1, on the reverse strand, counting down.
ATCAGGAGGATGCCTACAAAAGTTGAATCTATATAATTCCATGACTGGTTTTGGCTTCTTCAAATCTTAAGCAAAAATTAGCCAGTTCTCCAAAAATGTTTGCAGAGCATTTCAGGAGGAGCCACCCACAATAGAGAGATTAAGATTCATGTTTACCGCAAATGGCAAACGGCAGACTCAAGTTGAGAATTTCCCAGAGTAGAAAATAACCCTAACCCATAAACAGTCCCAAATGATTCTTATGTTTAAAACTTCCATAAAACTACTTATTTTTGTGTAGAAGCAATAAAGGGTAAATAGAAAATAAGGTGAAAACTTGGTCACGTGGTACAAATTCATGTCTGCCGTTTGGCATAAACGTGAATGTTAATCTCTCATATGCGAGCAAAGTTACTGACAAGGTTCATAATTATTACCAAAGATAATAATGCAAATAAATGTAATCCATGACATCAGAATTTAAGTGTATACACAATTCAGATTTACCGTAAAAGTATACATCATCAAAATAGATTAAGTTATCCTTTTATCCTTTCCTGGAAGACCCAATTACTTTATTGATCAAAGCTGTTAATTATTACAGATGAGGCCATTCCTCCACATACTCCAAACACCATGATGGAAAAGAGAGCAGTTGATGACCTGTTCCGTAAGCTAATGGATGTGGGAATAATCAAAGTGACTCCTGAACCTGGCAGTGAGTCCCCACGACACATACCCTCACCTGGTCCCCCACAGGCCGATGTTCCACAACCCCAGCCACCCCCTGTGAAGCCTGTTTCTGTACCTTCAGTTCTTCCTTTACTAAATGCTATCATGTCCAAGAAAGAGCCTTCAGTGGTAAATGAACCCATTCCTGTGATAAAGCTGGTGCCAGATGAATTAAAAAGGTAATATTTATGTGGCTGAAACACTGGTATGCCTGTGGCTTTGAAGCAGGCATGAGAATTTGTGCAGTATCCCCATGCAGTCTTTTGAATTTGGTTTTGAAAATTCTTTCAACGTGTTCTTCCAAAATGACTAAGATGATCATATGTCTGCTAGTTTTGAAAAAAATATCCGGTTTACAGGTTCTTGGTGTATCGATCCTTCTTGTTATTGTCAGCAACATTATTGTTATTTTATTCACCAGGTAAGTTTTTTTTTAAAAGACCACATGTACTTTTTGGCTCTTTAGAGACATGAAATTCTTCTTATTCTTTTTTTTTTTTATCATTAAACCCCTTGTTAATTACAGGGGCCCTAGTTACACTGAGCACTAATGGTAAGTCCTGCACTCTAATGATAATGGCTTGGACAAGCACTTTATAAGCAAGGAGGGGGATTAGAACTGCTTGCAAGTGGCTTTGACACCCATGCAAAAAACTCACGCTACAGGACATGCTCAAAGAGTGGTCTTAAGCAGGTTTTTTTACTGACAAAAAAGAGTAACATGGCTTTCAGCAGCTTTTTTCTTTTCAACAGGCGCCACAATGGTGTAATAAACAGCCTTTACGAAGGCACACAATGTTCTTCATGTGGACTGCGGTTCCCTGGGGAAGCTGCTAAGATTTATGGTGAACACTTGGACTGGCATTTCAGAAAGAATCGTAGAGAGAAAGACAGTAGAAGAGTAGCACACAGGACATGGTACTTAATTGTCAATGATTGGTTGGATTATGAGGAGATTTCAGATCCAGAAGAAAGAGGTGCTTCTTTTTATGCATTTGCTAACACCTGTGAAATTTGATCGCTTCTTTTGGGGGGTCGTTACTCTGGGAGCTTTACAGTATTTGAGTTCATTGTTTCATACTGTACTTTTCCATTGTTTTAACCTCTTGTAAGCTACATGTACCACTTTGACACATGGTCTGATCTTTATGTTCACTCACACTTCATGTTAAAAGCTGCAAAGTACTGAGTATCCGAACAACTTTTCGGACAACAAGAACTTGACATATTGTAAATTAGAAAATTGTATGCAATAATTCTCTTCCATTTCGGATGAGGGCTCTGCAGATCAATACTTGTAAGTACAGTGTAACTGCAAAAGTCTTTGCATTTGGGTTGTTGCTTATAATAGCTGAGGTGTCTGTTTTTGTTTCCACAGCTCGGAGTTCATTCTTTGATGTTTCTACAAGGGCTGTAGACTCACCTGACCCACTGAAGGAAACAAAAGAAGGAATTGAAGGAGATGGTAGCTGTCCTGTACTCCCTGGTGACACGCCGGCTGAAGCGGTAAGAGCAAACCAGTCTCTTATAGTAGCCTTGATATCCTTTTTGGTTATATTTATAGTGTTGTTGTTCATTACCAATGAGAAGCTCCCCTGTGTAGGCCATACCACTAACTTATTTTTCTGCATGTGCAGGAGTGTGATATCTGCTGTGAAGAGTTTGAACAGTTCTGGGAGGAGACAAATGAAGAATGGCACTACAAATCTGCTGTGCGAATTGATGGCAAGGCAAGTGTATAGCAATAGAGGAAAAGCAGAGTTTCACTTTTACTCCATTTCTTTACTTCCCTTGTGCTTTTGCATCTCCTTTCATCGTGACTTCTCGCAGCCCCGCCAAATGAAGAGCTTGCTCACAGGCTATGTAGTGTTGGTAAAAAATGTCTGTCACAGCCATCAAGTGTAACACTGACTGGACCAATGTGTGCAACAAAATGGCTGGGGAAGGCATCATATCATGTAGATCTTCAGCCCTACTCTACCCCCCACTCCCACATCTGAATTGTTATGAATTTATTATTTTAATGTCCAGACTGTAACCGAGCCCCTCTCTCCACCGTCCTCCTTCTCATTTGACAGTTCTTCTGTAGAGGGTCTTCACTGCCTGATGACTCGGATTCTTTTATTATTTTTGTACTGAAAATTCCAGTTGCTTTTTCAGACTTACCACTCATTGTGTTATCAAGATGCTAAAGAGGTGAGGTTGAACTTTCCTGTTTTTTCTTTCCTTGTCCTTTCTAGTGTGATAGTTCTTAGAGATAAAATTGTACACATTTTTAATTCCTTAGTACTTAATAGATTCATTGCCATTATTAGTTAACTGTCGTGTTGGAGCAATGTATCTTCAATAAGGAAAATACCATCTTATGACTAACATGTTAATGTTTTGGTTTTCCCTTTCGCTTTGTTTTTTTTTTTCTGGTACGATTGTGGCTTGCTTTGCTTTGCTTTGCGTTGCTTCCACGTTGTGCCATATAGAACCAAGCCCATGTTGAAGATGATAATGAACAAGAAGTGGATGGTATGGAAACAGATGCCAACCTTTCATCCCCAGTAAAGGACGAAGAGAAAACACAAGAAAAACAGGAGCAAAATATTGCGGGCAAATCAAAATTCACAGAAAATAAAGAGGGGAGCGAAGGTAGCACACTAGGAGAAAAGACTGTAGAATCAGATGTGAAGTCTTCAGAGAAAGATTTGTGTAAAGTAGAGAATACTGGGCTGGATATAAAGGGTAGTATTAGTGTGTCTAATAATGGTGTTGATAATAAAGAAAATGAAACAAAGGGTGATGATAAATAGTCACTCTTTACAGAGCAGTGCCATGATATTCCAACAGGACCCACTGGTTTATACTGCCACAGATCAAATCCGACAAATTACCCTGATAAAAGAATCCCTTTGTCAATAAACCTACCGTGTGTCATCTGTCCAACACCCCTCCAGCTTACTGAGTACTTGCCATTTAGAGAACTTGCTCTATGTGCATCCATCGTTCTTGATTATTTTTTTGTCAGTTTTCTTTTGTAATAACACCCACAGTAACATGGTAACTTTTAAAATGCCACACCCAACATGCAGCAATTTTTCACTCCCTTGTTGAGTAATGGCAGTGTTAAACCTTTCCATTCAATAAATTGACTGCATTTCCGAAAAATACAAAAACAGTTAAGAAAAAAATATTTTTGTTTGTCAAGGGAAACTCAATTTTAAGCCTACAGCGCAGTTCCCAATAGCTTATACTAAATGTTCTTCCTTGAAAGGCCCTTATGGGCAGTAAATTGCTGCCTCAATGTACCACCCTCGCAACTGAGGAAATAAAGATTTTCTTACAATGGTTGAAGTCTGATTTTATCTTAAGTATTGTACGTTTAGTCATTCTGTATTTGAAAAGTTTTGTGCTCCAGCATTGCCATCAGTGTTTTTTCTCCATGGCCTTGTCGTTTACAACCGAATTGACGAATGGCCTCTGCAGATTCACAACCAAACTTAGATTAAGATATGAAGCACCTCAACTTGGTTCTCGCACTGGTGGCTGTGCTGGTTAATGTGGATTCTGTGAACCATAAAGGGGAAGCAATGTTATTTGTTAATTCTTTGGGTACTTTTCAAGCAGTGAATAAAGCAATTGAACCGAATTTTGCTGTCTTTTGCTGAGTTTTCTTGAATATAATATACTTGTTTGGCATACTTACTTGGGTATTCTGTCATTATGGCATGGGTGAATTGTAATGTAGTTATTATGAAGATCAATTGGGTGTGGTATGTAGCACCTGATAGTGCAAAGAAAATAGAATTGGATCTATCGGAGCTAAAAAATTTGTCTCGGCTCCCTTCATCTAGTGCATGTACCACAGGCTAGCCACCTATTCAAAGTGTATGTTTAGATGAGAAATTTCAGCCCAGTTTGCGAGATATGAAAAGGCTAGCCTCCCATGCAGAGGGAGTGCAAGCTTTGTGGTGAAATTTTCTCCCCTGATGTAAACATGCAGTCACCACTATTCCCAATAATGAAGCCTGGGTAAAGCACTTCTCTACTTTGTATTTAAAGAGTAGTAGCCTGGTAAATAAATATGTAAGGGATAATGGAAAGGACAAAGAAGCTTGGGTAGGGGTAGAGTAGGGATGCCCTTTGAGTTTTCTGTCCCAGCAGCAACTGAAAAATGCTATGGATTCTTCAGAGAAGGGACTCTCTACTTCCTAATAATAAACAACTTTTTTCCAGTTTTCTTTCTCCTTTATTGAGCTCTTGCCATCCATTTTACCCTCCACCAGCCCATTCCTTCATACACCTCTCACAATATCCTGCACAAGTGGGTTTTACAGCCGCGAAAGCTTTATCATAATACAGAAAAAATGTGCTGCAGCTTGAAAGGTTAGTTTTACTTAAGGGTGTGGTTCCGTAGTATTAGAGCCATCTTTATAATTTATCACGACGCATCCTTCTCATTAAGTGATGAAAGCTGCAATACTGGTCGCAGAAGTTTGAGAGAGTTCCGCAGATAGTCTGCACTAGTGGATGAATCCAGATACAAAGTCGTTATCAGTGAATTTACTGAGTCTGGGTTATCTGAGTCATCAGCAGCGGTATTCAAACAACCAGCAAAGTGTGTAGCCTGTGCAGAAATCTCCTCCAAAACTGTCTCTGTCATCCTACGCATGCACTGTGCCCGCACTAAAGACGATGTTTGTGCCGGCTGCTCTACTTCATGAAGTAAAAGTTCAGTAAACTTATGAAACAGTTCAACAGAGCGTGCTGTAAGCTCCGCCATACTGGACACTGCTTCGCTATAGATTTCCAGTCCTTCTTTGCTTCCAGGTGTGCTTTCTTGTTCCTGTACACATGTTGTTATCCATGCTCGCGCTTTTTCCTGACAGGCCAATATTTTGTCTGCTGAAAAAGGTAAATTGAGGGATTTGACGTTTTCTACAATTTCAGATTTGAATTCTCCCTCAGTGAGATCATCATCACCATCATTTTCATCAATGTGAAAAACTTCCTCCACAGCTCGTAGCAGAGGTTTGACTGCAGCAAGTTCCTCCTCTGTTAAATCGATGATGTGAGACTCCAGCTGACGACAAAACACAATGACCTTGTTACAGTTGTCTTAGAAAATGCACATAAGTTAGACTTGAGCATTATCATGCTTTGTGAGTGGTTAGAAAAACTTGCCCCTGCACTTATTCGACCAGTCAAAAGTCAATTGCCAATATTTGCTCGCCCGAGTTACCCCACTTATGTTTGCTGGGCACTCCAATAATTATTGTCTAATTGGCTTATTAGCTTGTCTGTTTTTGCTATGAGTAGAAGTACAGTGAGTGGAAGGTCTTACAAGAGAACATAGAAGATGAGGGGTATTAAATGAGAATAGGCAACTTTCAATACATTAAAATTCAGCATGATAGCCAGTCTTAGAGGACACAAACAAAGAAAATGAACAAACCACGATTATTCATGTTTATTCATTTTCTTTGCTTGTGTCCTCTAAAACTTGCTATCGTGCTGAAATTTAAATGTATCGAAAGTTGCCTATTGGTCATCGGTGAAGAGATAGGGCCAAAAAAACTTACTGCTCCTCCCCCTTTGAGTGCTCCTTGCTGTCATCCCCATGCCTCTTTGTATTTTTGCATCTGTCAATCAAGCTAACTTTTATGATATTCTAACGCACTCACCTTAACCTCACTGTCACGTGACAACATCTCTAGTGCTTCCAAATGGGCAAGTCCTTGGAACTTGTCAAACTCACTCAACAGGTCCACAGTGGGCGTGGTCTTCTCAGGTCCCCCTTCAGATGCTGCCGCTTTTTGTTCTGACTCTTCCCTTGCCTCCTTTAAAATCTGAGATCACATATAAGATGGTCAAAATTTAGGATAAATTAAGGTTAAATCCATTCTCAGGTTAATTCAGTACAGCACCCCGGTTTGATACAGAATTTCCTTTGTTTCATATTATTATTTATAAGAGACAAAGAAATTCTAGCATTGTACCATGAAAATGAGCAGAGAGATCCCCACTTTTTACTACATTTTAACTTGTCACATCAGTCAACCAAGTTTCATCAAAAATCTATGTAAGGGTCCTTTACTAAATGAGAATATGTCTTAACACGTTTACCTAGTGAGTTAATAACTATTGGTTCAGAGGGCCTGCATTCAAAAGATCAGTCTCCAAGTTGAATGCAATTCAGCCAACAAAGCCAACTGTTTTTGTTGTTATATTTAATTTATTTCTTCATTCTTATTCTTTTAAAACATGAATGCATTAAACATTAAATTCCAAATATGTTCTTGCAATCAAAAAATAAAAATAGCTCTCTGTGAAACTAAGTGTTACACATAATTGCTGGTAAAATAGAAAAAGTGATACCTGGGACAGGGATGCTCCTTTGCCTGTAAGTTTTTCCCTTTTTTGTCTCAATCCAGGATCTCCTTCAGCAAGAACATCCATTGTCTTTTTACCAATAAACTCTAAGGCATCAAGTCCACCTGACATTAAATCTTTCCCAGTGTTCTGCACTACACTTGTTAAACTTGATACACCAAATGCAGAAAAGAACGATTCACCAGCTGCTTAAAAAAAAAAAGAAAATACATTTTACTGACGACAACTACTTCTAGAAGATATTGCCGACTAGAGAGATGCATGTAGGTATAGTAACCAGTCTACTAGCTGGGAACAAACTCCTTCCCAGTTGCCCTGTGAAAGAGCAAGTGGTTTCAGATGGCAGTCCCTGCTTGCTACTAAAAGAAAATGAAAACAGATCTTATACCCAAAAAAACAACAACACAAAACACCATGAATGTATTCCAGCAAGCGGTCAAAAAATAGGACACTGCAGGACTCCAAATATAACAGTATTTCAAATAGTAAGAAGATAACCTTTGTAGCTAGCATGGCTAAATGCTAAAAATTAAGGGGAAAACAGATTATTCTTTGTTTCAACATAGGTTTTTATTTTGCTTCCCAATGGACTGCTGTTAATGAGAATGCCTTGCACTCAATGACTTCAGTCAAATATATTTTTTCATTCACATTATTTTGTCTATACCCACCTGATGCAACATCTTTATTCACATTTTCATTGTTGCTTTCCACAAGGCTTTCAACCTCTTTTCTTTTCTCCAGTGCTTTCTCTTTCACTGCCTGTTCTTCTTCCCGTACTTTACGTGCCATTTCTTCAGGGTCAGGAACACCTAATGAGGTCTCTACTGTCTCAATAACAGAAGACAGACCTGACGTCACAGAGGCTGTAGCTTGAGACAGTACTGAAGCCCATCCTCCCCATCCCCAGCCCCCACTGGAAGAAGAAGTCTCTTTAGCTGGCTTTTGTGTTGAGCTGTACAACAAAAATATTTTTAAAAAGTTACAGCATTCGAATGGAACAGGCCACAAATTGTTGATGATGTATGCGGTAACTTTTCATCAGAAGGATGCCTAAATTCTTGCATGCTTATTAATCAACAGCTTAAATATAAGATGAATTCACCTAGCCTGATCTACTTCAATATATTCTGCTTATGTAAACATTTTTTAACGTCACAAATAAATGGTTGGTGGTTGTACTTTAAAATGTTCAAAACATTGAAGATAAACTACTCAAGACATCTTTGGTAGGTGGTTCTACTTCTTTTTTGAACATTTTCATATCATTTCATTGATATATAAAAGTATAGGTAAAGGACATAATGGAAAATAGTGGTCTATTGGTGAAAATAGCACCCCACCCCCCACCACCACCACCCATCCACGTGGATTATTGCATGGTGCATTATGTACAACAAAATTAAGCAACATTCACACGAGCACAGAGTACCTGATAGGTTCAATATCACTGGCTGAACTGGTGTATGATTCCACATTTTCTTTAAAAGGTTTTTGGTCTAATACAACAGACGATTGCTCATTTTGTCCTTGACTATCTCTTTCGGCTGAACTTTCCTCTGCTTGTTCCATCCCAGTCGTAGATGATTTCTCTTCACCACTCTCTTGTTTCTGTTCACTCTCTTTCTCAATTTCAGCATCTCTTTTTTCATCCTCGGTGTCTTTAACTGACCTGCTGTCAGTTTCTTCCTTATTTCCCTCTTCGCTGTTACCAGACACATCTTCTGGAGAGCTTTCCGTAACAACGTTGGGGATATCCTCAGCAGTATCCTCAGCTGCCTTCGTTTCTTCTGCCATGTTTTCGGCCATTTTAGGGACCTCCTTATCTAGTTCTGTTGTTTCCGAATTCTTATCGCTCGCTGAAATAGCCAGAGGTTTTTCTGACATATCATTCTTGCCAACCAGTTCTTTCGACGTGGAATTTGAGGAATCATCTCCAGCTGACGTGGCGTATGACGGTCTCGAACTTTTGGAGCCTTCCTCTCCTTCATCTGCGCTTTCGAAAGCTTCGTCTTCATCACTGCTCGCTCCACCTGCTTCTTTATCTCTTGTTTTCTTATCCATCTATGATCCAAAATCACCGCAAGGCTAAACTACCACAAATCAATCTCCAACAAAACACTAATGTTGTTCATGTGTTGTTCTTGTGTGACATATGTTCGGTGAGAGACCTGGAAGCGAGTGTCCGTGATAGCCTGAGTCCTACTGCTATTTTCGAGTAGCATTTTGCGGTCCGTCCCTCGGGTTATCTCTCGGGGGTTCGCGTTGCGAGTCGCTTGCTTCCCCAGCTTTTCATGTAGAAACAAAAAGTTGATAGAGAGAGAAAAACACACTTAACCACTGAGTCACCCACAACAATCTTGATATTTTCATTTCACCTTCAGTCGATCCAGGCCGAATCCAACAACAGTTCTTGATCTCTGCCTATACTTGATTATACTTTACAAAGGTGAAGTTATTTATTCAAGCAAGCAGAGAGGTTGAAAGGACTTCATCCCTCAGTCTTGTTTCAAGCAAGTGGATGGCCCTCACATCGTTGATTATTAGGGAGCTTAAGCAGCAGCGTTTTTGAGCGACGGACGTCAACCGGAAGTGGTCTTTTTTTCATTTTTGGACGGTGGTTTTTGCCTAAAGTTTTAGACAAATCGTCTCTATGATAGTAAAGACAGTTAGAGATACAAAGTTGGTAGCGTCAAGGTGATTTAAAAGGAAAAAACCTCAATTCTGGGTTGTCGTGTGTCGCTCAAAAAACCCCTTAAAGTGGTTGGCGATCACGGTGGGCCTCAGTTTTGTCTGAAATTTAAGTGGGGGCCTGGGCCCAGGACCGCACAGACTTTGGAAACTTTTGGAGTCACGCCAAGGAGTCACGCTACATGGCTCAGTTGTATTTACGTGATAGCGGTTCCTTTCATCAGCTGAGATCGACCATGATCGTTAAAAATATTCCATGAAAGTTTGATGTCTATACTGAGGTTTTGGTTTTATGCAAATTATTGTAAAAGAAGAAAATGTTTGATAAGACTGTGGAAAGATGTGATTTTTTCCTTACAACTTTCAAACCGATTCTTCGATGAAGGAACGACATCCTAATAATCGGAAAATGAAACTGCTTTGATGCAAGTAAGTTCAGTAACAATAATTTGGTCTAAATTAAATATATTCGAGAATAGAATTAAGTTGAATTTATGGAGCCAACAATTTAAAGTTTATACGTAATAACCATATGGTGAAATTCACTCATGAGTTTCTTCTCAGTTGGTTTGGAGAATAGTTGAAATTATAGATTTGATTATAAAAAGACAAACTGACCATTTTCAAAGCAAACTGAACTTACGCATCATAATAAAAAAAGGCAAAAGAAATCATCAGGGGTGACATTTGTCAGCATTTATTAGCTTATATTTGCGCAAATGAATTACTCGAAATAACAGATGGTCTTCGTTGCTGGCACCGAGTAAACTTGCAAGGTAAAAATAAACTCAGATAATGGAATAATAAAATGATCACAGTAATAATCATATTAGTCATATTAATAGACTTTCAAAAATAAGGAGAATTTCCAGCAAACAAAACTTTCTGATCAATCTTACAATATAACATTTTTCTACATTCTCATTCTGGTACATCCTATGAAATTTACCGTCTAGTTCCATCGTGAATAAGTCCTTAGTCAAAAAAGCCCGATAGTTTCAAAAAGAGAGAGAAAATCTTGACCGAGGAATTGTTTTTGAAAAAGAGCAAAAAAAAAAACAGTTCACTTATCTGTTAATGCCTTTCCTCCGCAATAAAGGTTCAAAATTAGAATCGATACTATGGGCACAACATGGTGACTGGCTTTCCCCATTCATTGTCGGCCGGACTTTTACATTTTTGTTCAGCCGCCGGATTAGGAGTGCCATTCCTCGGTTGGGGAATACCCCCCTGCCATTCTGAACTTGTAACATTCTACAGAATTATTTGTTTTGAAACAGGAGCCCATCAGGTTTGAAAACAATGAAAACAATTAAGGAATCAAAAATACAAACTACGATGTAAGTCGCGTAAGGGTCAATTATGCTATACATGATATTGAACCGTGAACATGATCTTGGGGTAAAATTGAAGCATAAAAAAAATTTGTTTCTTTTTTTTTTCAAAGGATTCCGCTTGGTTTCGGATCCGATGCACCTTTAAATATGGGTTTTTTAAAATGATATTTTCCTAAGGAAGGAAACAGTGGTCAGTGACAGCAAAACTATAACTTTGGAGTGATCTCCTATTAATAAACGAGCAAGCGATAAACGACGCCATATCATTTCTTAGCAGGAGTCCTCAGAAATTCAAAGATAGAAAGACGCCTAAAGTCTTCATGGACTATCGAAATACACCAACATTACCTGATTGAATAATACCCCTTATGTAAGCATGCTCAGGCTCATATTTTTGATGGCAAGTGTAAAAATATAGTAAGAACATTTCGCATTGATATACATGCCCTCAATACAAGCATTTCTTTTTATATCCGCAAGACACTTCAGGCCACTTGTTTCAATATAGAGGAGATGCTTAAGTTATTTAGGAAAATAATATCCTTTCTTGGTCAATAATAATGTACATCAGTAAGGTTAGAGTGAAAGATTATTTGCTCTGTTTCAGAAAATAACCTCAATTATTCTTCGCCTGACGCAAACAGATCAAGTCCCAGTATGCAGTTCGAAAAAGCATGGAAGTACTCGCTATTTATGAAAAACCCCAAAGAACGGGCGGGGATCTTTTCTCGTCTGTTTTTTTCGTGGATGAACAGTTTAATGAACATCGGTAACAAGAGAATATTGGAACACAGCGACTTGTATCCTCTTCTTGATGAAAACAAATCCAAAAGTTTGACAGATAAACTGGAGCACACATGGCATGAAGAAGTGAGAAATTCTCACACTAAGGGGAAAAAAGCACGGCTTGGTCGCGCCATGATAAAAGTGTTACCTTGGAGTGATTACGCCTTGGCGGGGATTTCTTTGTTTATTGGCGTCGCCTGCAACATTCTTCAACCGCTGTTTCTCAGTCTTCTGTTATCTCTACTCCTGAAAACTGGGACTGAGTTACAAAACAGCTGGCTGTTTACATATGCAAGCGGGCTTTTTTGCAGTTTGTTGTTTCGCGTGGTTGTTATGAATCAGTACCTAAGCAAAGTAAGTTTTATGGGCATGCGCTGGAGAACAGCCGCGATTGGTGTCATTTACAAAAAGGTAAGCGATAACTGAGCAAACTTATAACAACAGATCGCGGTGCAACCTGAAGCCCATTACATGTGTTGTTGTACTGATTAAAATCAGTTCGCGTTTTTTTGGCCAGGCTTTGATCAGGCGAAATAGAATTTTCGTGTCATTCTCTTGTGCCAAATATAGCTGTCTGTGTTTTTGAGAACTGCATCTTATAAAAGGGCTGAAGTACGTCCAGTCTATTATTATTCGAGCATGCGAAACATCTTTTTACAGACTAAGAGCGACCTGGCCTGGACAGAATAACTTTGTCGATCTAAAAGAATGTTACATTTTATCATTTTCTCTGCTCTAACTATTCTTGTAATCTTAAGATCTACAGGCTACGCCTCAAAGATCTCACACGTGTGCAGCCGGGTCAGATAATAGCCCTGGTTACTCATGATGCCCAGCGCCTTGATCAAGTCTTCCAGAAAGTAGGCTACATTCTTCAGGGGTTCTTAGAGCTGGTAGCTGTAACTGCTTTAATCTGGCGCCTTATTGGATTCCAAGCTATATCCGGGATCATATTCCTTATTGTTCTGTTAGCCTATTACATTGGAATGTGGGACGTTTGTATGAAGCTGCGCATGCGCATAGCAAGATGGACTGAGCGGAGACTAAGCATAGTGGAGCAGATTGTGAGTGGAATCCGGGCCATTAAAATGAATACGTGGGAGTGGCCTTACAAGAACCGGGTAGAGGAGATACGAAGGTAAAAAAAAAAGCACGTGTCTCTTACTATACCATAAAATTTCACGTTTTGAAGAACATGCAGTCTCACTCATTCAAAGTAATCACGGAACCCATTAGTAAAAAAATCAGTGATGTTCAACCAAAATCAACCCCAAGCTTGTTGTTATTTTTTTTCTGTTTTACTTATTCGTTATAGAAAAGAACTTCAGTACGTGCGCCAGAAGAGTGCCATTTTGTCTACATTTGCGACCTTTCTTCATACTAGCTCCATTGTGGCATGTTTTATCTCCCTGACGACCCTAATCATCACTGGAGTTGAGCTCAGTACCTACAACATTTTTATGGTGCTCGCGTTTATCAGAACCATCCGCTTGTCTGCCTCGTCAACTTTTGCTGCCGGTGTAAACTTCATAAGTGCTGCAGCTGGTTCGCTTGGGAGAATTCAATCGTTCCTAGAACTCGAAGAAACGGTTTACTCCGAGGGAAGCTACAGCAGAAAGAGAACACGCTCAAAGATTCGATCCTTCTTAGATCTGACGGATGCAGAAATGTCCGAGTACCTTTCCAACGAGGATTTGACTAAGATCTCCAAAGACATCAAAGTCGGAAACACTGTTCCACAATATGAGCCCGCACTCATCAAGCAGCAGTCTCTCGATATCGCAGATAATCCATCAGGTGATCTCCACGTAACCTTTGAAAATGTATCCTGTTATTGGGGAAGTGGGAATAGATCAATAGCATTGAGAAATGTAACATTTAGGACCACCGCTAAAGAACTGACCCTTATTAATGGTCCAGCGGGATGCGGGAAGTCCTCTCTCCTTGCGGCCATTCTTGGGGAACTCCCTCCAACTGAGGGACAGATCTCAAGCGTCGGAAAGATCGCATACGTGCCACAGACTCCATGGGTGTTTAGCGACACCCTAAGGGAAAACATTGTATTTGGAAAGCAATATAACCCGTTCAGGTATCAAGCTATAGTCAATGCCTGTAACTTGCAAAAGGACATCGACAAGCTCTCTGATGGCGACCTTACAATTGTAGGAAGCAATGGATTTACTTTGTCGCAAGATCAACAAGCTCGTATTGGCATCGCTAGAGCAGCATATTCAGACGCTGACATCTATCTTTTGGATGATCCTTTATGTGCAGTAGAACCTAGAGTAGCTGAACAGGTTTTCGCCAAATGCATTTGTGGACTACTGTCAAAGCGAGTCCGTATTCTCGTGAGCCGTCAGTTGCAGTTCGTGGAGCGAGTGGATCAAATCCTGACCATGCGCGCAGGTACCATAATAAATGAAGTGACCTCTCAAGTTATGGGTTACAGATCTGTTAAGCTTCATTCGCCAGGAGGATCTAGAGAACCGGAAAGAAAAATTCCCGTGAATAAAACAGTGGAGTTTGTGATAGAGGAAGAAATCCAAGAAAAATACCGAACACGGTCAAACCTGTTTGAAGAAGAAGAAATGATGGGGCCTGTTTCCTTAACAGTGTACTGGAAATATCTTATAAACGGCGCTTGTCTTCCTTTCCTGGTTGTTTTTGCTATTTTTACCTTCTGTGTTCAAGGTAAGTACCCTTTACCATTAGAAGATTAACTCTGATCAAAGTTTTGTTAACATGCATAAGAGTATGTAACAATGGAAAGGCCTCGCAAGTTATAATAACTATTTTTATTCGCAAGTCCCAAGTACATTGCTATTGAGGGTAGCGGTTTTGTGCACGCCAACTTCAAAGTTCTTAGCACTTCTTTTCTCTTCGAAATAGAATGGAAGGAAAATGCGGAAATAACGCAAGTTAGATCTGTTTAAGGATGTATAAGCTTTATTTTATTTTTGTCTAACAGGGGCTATTCTTGTCCCGGATATTTGGTTACTGCGCATGAGTGAATTCGCGCCACGTCTGTCCTTGGATCAAACGAGCTGGTACATTTATGCTGCTATGGTGGGTGGAGTTTTTATGCTGACAATCTTACGCGCATCATTTTTCTTCGCCACAACTCTTCGCTCCTCTGAACGTCTCCATCAAAAGATGATTGTTTCTGTGCTTCAAGCGCCAATCGCCTTCTTTGACACACACCCAACAACAAGTATTTTGAATCGCTTCTCTAAAGATATCGGTTGTATGGATGAACTTCTTCCGAGTGTGTTCTTAGTCTCGATTCAGATGACATTGTTCGCTATTTCGGTCTTCTTGCTTCCTGTAATTCTCAACCCATGCGTGTTTCTGGTGGGAGGTCCTTTGTTTGTTTTATTTATCATTTTCTGGAGCTACTACCTAAAGACCGCGCGCCAGGTTAGGAAACTGGAGATTAGTTGCCGCAGACCGGTGGTTGGTCATTTCTCTGAGACGCTGACTGGACTGGTGACAATAAGGACGCACAGCATGCAGAAAGCCTTTACGGAGGGCTTCTATGGGTTTGTAAAAATTTTTGTTGTTTCTCTTGCACGGCTCACAGCACAAGCTAATCCAGAAGACAGAAATGTCTTTAACGAAAGATTAAGAATTAAAAATCCTTACCAAGTGATTTATTTGATTTTAACTCAGTTACCAGGACTCTCACAGTCAAGGATGCTCCACGAACATTTCTTGCGGGGGCTGGATCGGGTTCCGCCTCGACATGGTGTGCGCGGTGTTCGTGATTGCAGTAACCGCTGGAGCATTTTACGTCAAGTTAGATGCCGGTACGTATCATTACTGCAGGCTGTGACTCTAACCTTTAAACTACTTCTAGTTAAAGGCCGAAAGAAACTGGCTCTTTCAATTTCTTTGGTTTTTCAGCGCTTACAATTCTATCGCTGATCTACGCCCTGCAGCTGTCACTTGACATGTCACAGAATGGCATCAAACGCTGTGCAGAAGTAGAAAACTACATGAGTGCTGTGGATCGTAACCTGGCCTGCTCTGAGATCGAACGGGAGCCTGGGTACTCGATCGAGATTCAGCCTCCAATACCATGGCCTAAAGATGGTGGAATCAGTTTTGAATGTGTTTCTTTGAGTTACAGCAGAGAAGGATCAAGAGTTCTGAAAGATATCTCCTTCACAGTGCAGCCTGGGGAAAAGTTGGGCATTGCTGGACGACCGGGTACCGGTAAATCATCGATCGTGAATGCTCTTTTTCGAATGCCAGAATGCGGAGGAAAGGTCACAATTGACGGTGTTAGGATAAACAACCTTGAGCTTCAAGCAAGCAGGCGCGGCATGTCAATTATCACTAAGGAACCAATTCTCTTCATGGGTTCACTGCGCATGAACGTCGATCCGCTTCTAAACCACAGCGAGAGGGAAGTCTGGGAAGTACTAGAGAAGTGCCACTTAAAAACCTGGGTCGAGAGTCTTCCAAAACAGTTGTACCAGGACCTCGCGGACTGTAGCGCGACATTGGGTCCCAGCGAACGACAGTTGATCTCATTTGCGCGTGCGCTACTACACAAACGCAAGATCGTGATAATAGATGAAGCTACATCAAGCGTGGATTATCGTACTGATCGTCTCATCCAGGAAGTGATCCGTACCTGGTTTATCGATTGCACTGTCATCACTATCCCACATCGACTGAGCACAATTATCGACTATGACCGCGTCATGGTCCTGGAGCGAGGAAAGATTGTCGAGCTGGACAAACCGGAAGTCTTGCTGAGGAGAAACGATGGTTATTTTGCCCACTTATATGGAAATCAATGTCCGTCATGATTAATTAAGGAACACTAAAGACACCTCAAAAAGACTGACAGTTGACACAGTAGTAAGTAAAACATCGAACTTGTTTAACCTGGTGGCCAGTGTACCACCCTGTAAAATATGTCTGTCTTACAAGAATACAAAAAATATAACGTACGGAAAAGTGACAAGAACACATACCATAGTTTGGTGATTATCCACTGAAACGCCACTACAGCTAAATTAATATCGAGTGCTTTTATGCTAGTGTAGTCAAAGCACCCCTTTAGCTATAACAAGTAACTAAAGCGCGTATGTGCAGTCTTTATTTTAGCTAAATTCCAGCGTTGGATCAGGTTAGGGCCAGTTCAATGTCCGTACTTGTCAGCGCTGAGAGTCTACCGTAGTAACTAGCTATGACTAATAGTGGCCAATTCTTGGCCAGTCTATTGCGCATGCTTAGTCATATCAACTGGTGTTCAGTTTGAGTTGACTGAAATGGAAATGGACATTTCTCGCTGTATAATTAATATAAAGTATTAGAGTGCAGTATCCAAGCAAATTGTACGTGAAAATGACGATGTTGTGATTCCACAAGGTGTTTGATATGGTTCTGACTACCATAGTAATTCCAAAATCTTTATTGTTCCCAGTAATTATGAAAAATATGGTAAACATTGTCGCGTTAACCATTTACTGGTTTTAAAAATCTGAGCAAAGATAAATCGGTATTCATAAGTAATATTAACGAAGAATTGTCTTTTTTGAGGATCAAAACAAGAAAAGGAAATCAAAATAGCAAATAAAATTATGTCATTACTCAGATTTATTCATTCGATCATGGGCCAATTAAAAAAAATAAGAATCACTTTCATTGGTTTCGTTACTGTCTTGACATTTAGCAACCGGTCCTCAGACTGATAATTGCCGCGAACTCAGCAAAGCAGTATTGTGCGAGTTGTTGGCTGGAAAGGCCCCGGATATTCAAAAGGTGGATACATGTAGTGCTGCAGTTAGGTTTTCTAATACTTATCTACTGGATTCTGATTTATCTGTGCATACAACCGGGGCTACCCTGTGTGTCACCCCACGATGATTTAAAAATAGTCTTGTTTCCCAAAGAGGAACGTTTAAAAAATCACGAACATCATTAAAAAGAGTTTTCGTTATTTGAAGGCAATTTTAATAACATTCCACATACACTAGGTTATCAAATAAATGAAGTGTAATAAAAGCAAATTTAACAAAGACAGCGGTGATGTTAAATACTTCAAGAATTTTTTAAAAAAATATTACCTCAAAATTTACCCGCCTTGACATCACATTAAATTACCTTTGACCAGGAGCCCATGGGCTCCTGCATTGACAGATTATTATGTTCCTCTTAAAATATAACTATCATTCCAGGAATATTTCAAAGATAAATTAAGACCAACTTAAGACTTCTCTAACAAAATATTTGACTGCAATGACTGTAAGAAACGTCCACAGGTATAAACGTCATACTCTGTCCGGCTCGTCACCAGTCTTCCTGGGGGTTGCCGCGGTCTCTTTGTAGCCTTCAATGGAGAGCATACTCGGAGGGTCTATATATGACTGGGAAGTTTTGAAATCTAAACAAAGAAATGGCAGAAAGAGTTGCTCAATTAAAAAACTCAAAAAGTCTCTTATTCCTTTAGTTTCTCGAAACTAGAAGCACTTTCACTGATCTGTTCATGTGGGACGTGGTGTGGCCAAAAAAAAACTTTTTTTGTAACGTATCTCTTCAGAGAAACATCCCCTCGGGGCTGACGGTCGCGCATTGTATTTGTAAAAGTTCAAGGTCATTTTCATAACGACCACTTAGCCTGGTGGCAAGGACCTTTCACAGAGCCTGGGGATTACTGTTTTGGTATAAAAAATTAGACGTAAAGTTTAGCAATGTCTATATCAGATATAAAGATACTCATTAAATATTAATTTCGTTTGTTTTTTTGTTTTATGAAGCGCTCGTAAGTGACCACCCTGTTTTACCATATGTTCGCTCACCAGAGCTTTCTTCGGTCCACTTTTCGTGTTATAGTCTCGCTCTGTCCTTCGCGTACGATTCAAATAGAGACGACAGGGGACGGGTTAGGCACGCGTGCACACAAGGGCTTTTCCCCTGGACGAAACATCTCGTTTTCTTTTCTAATCTCTCCAGTCATACGCGAGGTCATTTGTTCTTTCCAGAATACATAGAGGCTGCACGTATTCTATTCTATTTATTATAAGATAAAGACTGCGAAGTCAGTACTTCGTTCAGTTTTGGCCCATGGAATGACTTAAGTCTCTGATTATATAACAAGATACAGGTTACCTTTTGAATCAGAACAGGCTGGTGGCTGGGAATCTTGTATAGGTAGTGGATTTTTGCAAGTCTCCTCAACAGGTAACATCGGAGACTGGTAAGGAGACTCTTGTTCCGGCGTAGCCACAATCAGAAGATGTTGCTCAAGCCCAACTTCATGACGTTCATTCTCCACGGTGTGCAAGCCAGTTTTGGTCCGACGGTTTCTCCTTTTTTTACAGTAGCAAAATAAAAAAAGGATAACAGCTAATACCACGGCACCGGTAGGAACACCTGTAACGATACCAATAAAGTTGGAGGATGTGCCAGATGAGGCACTAATAACTGACGGTTTATCTAATTCCTTTGTCGTGGGCATTGTCGTTGGACTTGATATGACGGTGGTTGATGGAGTCGAGTGCTGTGTTGGCGAGGGGCTGGTGCTTACGTTCCTCACTGCTACCTTTGCGCACTTCTCAGATCGCACAAAGTTACACCACATGTTTGCCGCGACCCCACGGACTTGACATGCGGTCTCTAATATATCTTTGCTATCGTTACAGCAAGGAGAACATGGCTTGCACCTTCCCACTATGTTGTCAAAGTAGGCCCCATGCTTGCAGTTGCCACAAACTGCATTTGATGTCAGAGTACAAGCTTTGATAGTTTCCTGGTACTCGTCACAAGGGTTGCAAATCTTGCATGCGCCAGCTTGATTTCCACCCGAATACGTTTCACCGAGAACACAAGGCTGGCATTTAATAGGTGTTTGAGAGGTAATGACGTCTCCGCAGTTGACTGACAGCCCCTCCCCTGCTGGGCATGTTTGACATTTCTCGCACTTGTATCCATCGAGAGCCTCATCTTTGACGGTGATATCATTGTCTTGACAGAAGGGGCTAACGCCTATAATAAAGAAATGAGTATTAGAACAAGCTCAGCGCTAACTAGCCTTTACTCATGCCTCATACCACTCGGTAAGTAGCCTGCAGAGCCATTTCAAGTCAATCACCATGTCAATAATTTCGTTGAATTACGCACGCATGCCGTTATCGCGGGTAAAACGAAAAGTGACTTAAAGATGCATTTCCAATGTATTTACCCCCAATTAAGATCAACACAAGTTTTAATTAAAAGAATTCTTCAAGGAGAAGGACTTGTAAAATGGTCTTACCAGCAATCATCAAAGATAGCAGCAAAGGGGGAAGAAGAATACTCTGGGCCATATGTTAGGTTTCGGTTGGAAGTCCTGTGGGGAAAAAATGTCTGGGTGAATTGTTTTTCCACTAATCGTTATTTAAAGATTAGGAAAGGTTACGTAAGCAGTCCCTTATTCAGTCTCTAAAAGATTCAGTATGTCTGCTTAAGGAGCTGTGCGAACAAGCGCGTCCACCTTTTTTTCCTCGCTCTCAACACCACATTTGATTTAACTGAGGTTAGTCCTGGCCGACCGGTTCTTTTCTGACTCAGGGACAGCCACAAATTATTAAACTTCTGTTAGGATTATGATAATTTATGCTGTTCAATGAACGTTTCTCATTGACTTGTTTTTGACATGTGGTTTTTGATATATTAGTACTGTTCTGTTCTTTTCTCGCGCTCGTCCTTGTGAACTGTGACACAGCGTATGTTTAAGAATAAATGTCCAAAGAGTGCTCGATGGGTTTGAATCTTTCTAACAACTTCAACTTTGTCTTTTTGTTGGATAATTACAACCTTGTCCCTAGGGCTTTTGCATTAGGGTTGGTGCGGCGGACCGGGTGGTATTTAGTATTTACAGACTCTCGGAGTGTCAGTCAATATTGAACGTAAAATCCGTTCTCGACCTTCTTAATAGCGCTCTATACTTGTTAATTCGACTGCCACCCAGTTTCAAGTCTGCCTCCTTTCCAATTCCCACTACAAAGAAACCTAGAAAGAAAACATAGAGGCGCACTTAATTCGAATAAAATCCAACAAACTCTCTTGTATGGTTACGTAACAACATATGAATAACTTTCCGTTTTTGTTTATCCATGGAGATGTTTGTAATTTCGTATGCACCGTCAAAACCAGAACGAATACGGTTTGCTCATGTTATCTAATCTTCCGGTGCCATGCTCAGTTAAGACGAAACGTCTTTGTAATTTAATATTTTATTTTTTAAAGAGTTGTGACGTAAATCCTGTTTTGCAATGCTTGCATAATTTTTGTAAAAAAAATGTTTTTGCCACGTATATGTTCAGGCTCCATGAAACATCGCAAGTTTACTTATTTTCTGGAAGTCAGTGCCTGGGAAAATTAAAGGCGGGGTTTGAGACGACATATCAGTAATTACATCAAAAAGGTAATTAAAATATGTCGAGGCCCCTGACGTTAGGAAAAATCAGTCAAGTTGGGATAATCGCGGGCACTTGCGACCACCATCAGAGGAATTTATAAATACATTAAAGTGAATCACCCAAACTGCTGTACCAAATAAGGTAGAAATTTTTCTAGAGAATAAGACTTACCTTATTTAGATCTACGAGCCAAACAATCAACTATTAAAGAGTCACTTCACTCGTGCCATTCGTGTACTCTCTAATATTGATAAGCGGAAACCAACGATATCGTTTTTCCGTCGTAGCTTTTAAGGAATGTGACAGGTCCCAGTTTTTTATTTGTAATACAAGTTCCTTTTTTAAAACTTCCTGCTTACAAGAGACGTGAGAAGACGCTTGATTCAAGTGCTGACATGGATTTTGTTACAAAGTTATTTGTAACAGGTCTAGGTTACCATAATGGATGCAAGTCCCTGTTTTTAATTCGTTTTAAGTACAAGTATGTTTTGAAGAAAGGGTTGTCTAGAATCAATTCTTTCGTGTTAGAATGTAATTGTTCAGCAATGGTCAAAGTATGAAGTAAATCCCTGCGTCAATAACAAGTCTCTTCACATCAAGGAAATACGGAAAACTAAGAACTTCCGCATTCTAGCGTCAATCGATTGGGACTGGCAGTAAAATCTGTTTGTTAAGCCCTCAAAAACCGCCACGGGTAAACAGGTCTGATTAGCACATTATTTTTTACCTGGCATCAAGATAAATAAATGTTAAATTGTATGTCCGATGAATTTTTCAGTTTAAAACCACAAAAATTTAAGGCTCTCGATCCCTGCCAAACGAAACACTGAAACAGACACGTTGACTACGCCAGACAACTAAAATGGGTCACTAAAGACATTATACTCTGTTCATGGGTCAACCGGCGATCATGTTCGGAAACTTTCATGAAAGTTAAGTAAACACATTAGAAATTTGAGCATGAAAAATTTGACCAAAGAAAAATATAGCTTTTAAAATTATTTTATTGTCTTGCCTCGAAGTTTCATGAGGCCCCAATCATATAAAGTTTTTTTTATAAAAGAAAATCGTTAGTTCTTAAATCGCACTCTAATTATAATCATCCAGTTACGGATCCTTGCACTGGAACGGCCAGTGGGGTTGCGGTCGCCCAAAGCACTTTTCGCCTTACTCAGAATGGAAACTTTGGAACTTTTTACGCTGTGTGATCATTCACAAAAAACTGCCTCTAAACAGCCTCTGTATCAGAGCCTTGGAGATCACTCTCACTTAGGCCATGCTTTGTTTCCGGGCAAACAAGAAGAATAGCTTACGAACAGATGTCCGTGTCGGCACAAATCCTCTCAAGAAGAGGTCGACGTATTATTGCCGCATACACGAACACATCAACAATCTCAAGTACCATTGTAAGTTTTGTTGGTTCCGAAGTCAGACATTATCAAAAGGTAAGTTACGAAAACTCAGTCACGCTAAGTGTGCATATGTTGACCACAATTTGCTAGCAAACCAAAATCCGTCCAGCCTTCTTGGCCAATTTCAAGAGTACTAAACTTACCTTGACATCGATTGATGAGACACGAAGAAGACAGCCCCGGCCCGTTACATAAGGAGGCTTTCGAATATAAAGTGGATTCCTCTCCCGCTCTAAATCAATGCTTACAGTAACTATCACGTGACTATATTATACAGGTTTTACTGGGCCTGTGACAGGTTTGATCTAACTTACGATCTGGCAGCCCTTCTTCCCTTTTAATTTGATTGGTGGGCGGGGGGGGGGGGGAGAGGAAAGAAAGGACGGCTGATACGTTTACTTACAAGTCATCTACCCGTAGTTCAGATATCTGGGCTTTTTCCTGATTGAACGTAATGTCGTTATTGACAAAAGGGTCTTCGAGCCCCGTTCTGATTGGTTAGATGATCACATGTCAGACTTCCAGCACCGTTAAAAACATGACGCTATTTATTGCGGCTGTAGAGGAAGACAAGAGGACGATGCGAAGAGCGCCTGATCGCAGGTTGATGTATCCGTAGTGCCTGTAAGGCACGTTTGTAATTTTCCATGAAGCCTAAAGAGGGCTAGTCAAAATATTTGACTACTTTACTTTCTTCTTTGTATCAAAACAATAGGCTCTTCCTATTGCAAGGCTCCTGCCGGCTATTGTTTTGAAACAATGTTAAATCTTGAGAAACATCTATTCAAAAACCCAGTAGAAACGCAAAAATGTTAGGTTTTTAAAATCTTGTGTATCAATAGCCACTTTGAATTTGATGTACAGCGCCTAAGACATTTCGTGGTTTCCTGGCGATGATATGTGCATTAAATTGCGGAAACAGTAGTCTAATTATGTTATGTCCGACAACCAGACAGAATTAAGAGACGTTAAAACGAAAAGTATACTTTCAGCTTTCTCTCCGGAAATTCCGGAAAACTTTTAAGCAAAGTAAACTGGGAGTTTTCTCAAGCCTTCTAAGAGAACTTCGTAAACTAATTAGTCTCATATGCTATCGACATAACAAGGACTTAGTAGTTTAGAAATCTGACTTTGTGAGTCGCAAGTTTTTCTGTCACGTGACTGTACGGTACACCTTCAAGGAGAAGCAATGTCTACCTTTTTATTCTAACGCCACAAAAATCTCACAAGTCGATAAAACTTTATCGCGCTTCTTGGGTTTTTGGAAACATTAGTCTAAGGCGTGTGTCCATGTGAAAAACAAAAACAAAAAAATGAGCGCAGTAGTAAGTGTAGTCCAACTGCGGCATCTTTTGAAGGTAATATGGACTATCGTAACCCATGACCAATTAGAAAGATACTTCCCCCACAAATAGAGAGTATTTTCACCTAAAAGATAAAGCACTCGTTCTTATTCTCACTGATTACCTGTGAAATCTTTAAAACCTGTTAATATCGAAGACGCTCCTCTTGCGTGCTTTGCTAAGGTGACACTTCTGCCACGTCAAGAAGACAAATACGCTATATCAAAGCGCGGAAATGCTCTTTAATATATTCAACTCGAGAGCAAAGTCCAGCTCCAATTTCACGTGCATGAAGCGGAAAAATTATACATACAGCAGGTATTAAATATATATTTAATCGCTCAGCGTATAATTATGTAGTTTGGCCTGCCTCGAGTAGTATGGTAGTAGTCAAGTGATCGTGAAGTGAAAAATTGTTCGACAGATAAAATGCAAAAATTCATAACTGGTTGCTATCCGTTATCTTAGTTAATTAGGCGCCCGACAAAGGCGTGAAAAAATTAGTCATAATTAACGAGCGGAAAACCTGGAGGAGTCTGTCACGTGACTGTATATGGGCGAGCGTCGAGAATATAAAGTAAAAGTGTGTAAAGTTTGTATAAAGTATCGGATAATCCATCACGAACTTTCCTCTCGCGTGCTCTCAAACTTATATTAGTAACATTCGGCAGCTCTCCCCATTCCAGGCTGGGGCCCGTTTCTTGAACATTCAACTGGATAAAGGTTTCAATACTTTTGCAGATAACATGAGAAAACTAGCAAAACTAGCAAAATAGGCTGGTTTGTTAGCTAGAACCTGCGCTTTTGTTATTTAGATTTTGAGTCGAATATTTGATTTCGGGCTCGAAACAAAACATGATTAATTTTTTTGTCATAGTGAGTTTTATGCAACTCTCAAAACGCACCGTTAATATGCAGTTAGGTTTTTACCTAAAGAAACTGTTTAATAAACGCAGTTTTATGTTCCTATTTAGCAAACTTTTTGGGAATCGGTGACTTTGTCGGCGAGACAGGAAGACATTAGTCTGTTACACAGCCGTTTTTAGTGTCGTTGTGTGACGACACTAAAAACGGCTGTGTAACAAACTAGGAAGACTCCTGTCTTGTTATGTTGATAGCTAAAACATATCAGTCAAGCTACGGAAAGGGGGAATCACCGAACCACCATGAATTTACGGTAGTTAGTAGAGAGGAATCACTTCCCCGAATCCAAAACACGTCCCAGAATCCAAAGCACTTCCCAGAATCCAAAAACACTTCCAAGAACCATTAAAACACATCTCGGAATCCAAAAACACTTCCCAAAATCCAATAAAACACTTCTCGGAATCCAACAACACATCCCAGAATCCATTAAAAAACTTCCCAGAATCCAAAACACTTTTGGATTCTGGGTAAAGTGTTTTTGGATTCTGGGAAGTATTTTTCCCTATGAGCAACGTTCTACTACAAAGCTACAGTCTTGGGGATGGGTTGGGTTGAAACGTCTTATCATAACTATGAACACGTGGGTTTTTAGCACTGCAGTAAAACAAACAAGGACCAAAGAAAGTTCATGACGTTCACTCTACACCCAAAATGCGGCTGATGTATCACTAATAGATAGCGGACCACAAAATTTCACGGTACATCAACCACATTTCTGGTGTAATGAAAGTCGTGAACCTTGTTTGTAATAATCATATTCTCTTCATTGTCAAAAGATTCGGTTGAAGGTGTCCAATCACTGATGATGAGACACCCTTTCATTATAATGTAAACACACTTGACTAAAATCATTTGTCTACGCTGTCGCAGTTTAACTTTAGTTCGGAAGTTTTTAAAAGTTTCATATAGATAGCAATCTCCCAGTAGTGATCGGCACACATATGCAGCCAGTTCATCAAGAGAAGAGGATATGAATTCATAAATATTTGCCTCTATTGACCTCGTTAAATATTCGCTTCTTCATAGATGAGAGCCCCGGCTCGAATAGTTAAATTAAAAGCAAAAAAATACATGTTATAAAACGATTCGTGGCGATTGCAAATAAATAAGAGAGGATCTCCATTTAGAACGATGGTATGGTGTCTAACACCCTCCAGAAGTATAAAGGACGATCTCTTTGAAAGTATGGTTTGAAAATTCCATTGTGCTGACGTAAATCCGTTTCACAAGGTCGTGAAGCAACAAATCAGACCCAAATTGACGAAATTTTTTCCATTCAGAAACTATTTTAAGTAGAGGATGTGCCATTTCCTTTTTAGGAGATTCTGGTTGTTTACCATTTGCATGGGTGACCCCTTGAGTCGGTCTACGGTTTGGGCAAATGGTACGCAGACTGGGAAATTGCGTCCCGGAATCGCGTTAATTTATTTAGTTTACTATTTGTGAAATCAGTTCCATTTACAAAAAAAAAAAGGCCGGGAATGGCTGAAACTGGTATCAAAGATGGCTTAGAAGAATCCCAGAAATGGAACACATTCACGAATTTACCGTTTTGAGCATTCCGGACAGAAAAACAGGACTGCCGTTGCTCCCGGAAATTAGTTTCGCTGGAACAACCCAAACAGTCGTGTTCCATACTTTCCAGCCAGATTATTCGGTTTTTCCCGGTAAACAACCTCTGCTATCGGTACATTAAATTGTTTGTATAAACCCTTTCCTACAGATGTTTGTTTTCTAGTATTTTACGACCAGAAAAATTTGAAATCTTGGCGATGTTGGAAAAGAAAAGGTTACATTTCACTGCCGCCACATGAACTTAATCCCCGCGACTTAATCCTACCTTTGTGCAGACCACACATGTCTAAAAGGATTAAAATGTAGCTGACTGAAGCGAATTCCAATGTCACTTTGATTTGAAAATACAAAGGTCACCCGAAATGTAGAAAATAAATTCCTCGACATCGGGCTTGACACGTACGTAAAATGAAAAGGATGCAACAATTACTGTAAATTTTCCTTCCTTTCAAAGAAAGCGGTATTGAAAATAAAACCATAAGTAAGATTACTAAGGTAGTAGAAAGGCCAATGTAAAAACAAAACAAATTAAAACCAGCGTCACGAGACTCAATCACGTTTGTGCACATGTTAACCATAATTGCCAGACCGTTAAGCACGGCCATCAGGTTTTGGTTTGATATCAGACCAAATCATGAAAAAAGGTGCCTAGTCTACTTCTTAAACTTTTTAAAAGACTATCATACCTGCTGACCTTGATGAAGTCCAATGGGTTAGGAGAACACTTCACAAACAGAAAATGGAAGCGTCCTCCTCGATCTCCTCCGGCACTCTGGATGCGACTTTTTTGCCGGTGGAACCTGTTATGAACCTGTGTGGTAACCTATCCCGTAGCCACAGAAGAAAGGTCACGCGCACGAAATGGAGCTTATTTGCGGCCCACTTGCGGGCTAAATTTAACAAAGCGACCACAGTTTTCTTTTGCCTATACTCTCATTGCAAAGTCAGTTGGGAATTGGAGATTTTGAAGGTTGCATTTTAATTTCGCGAACCTAAAGTGAAAATCCTTTTTTTTTTTTTTTTTCAATTTTGTTCTTCTTGATTTGTTTGCCCCTTTTCATTCACTAACTGGTTCACTACAGATCCGGGGGGGGGGGAGGAGGGACCCCTAGAGGCTCTTCCCGAAAGAGGTACCTTCTTCAGGATTCAAATGTCGATCAGTGGGTAAGAATTTCACTGAAAGTATAGGGAATCTGGACCAAAAAAGGCATGGCTGTGAAAAAGACAAGAAAAGAAAAAGACAAGAAAACTTCTTGGTTTAGTGATTTAACCACATAATAAACAAGGTGCATTTACAACAGCTGAACGGGACGCAGTGGTCTAAAAAAGGAATGTGAAAGGGGTGCCATTTGTCAATAGAAGGTATACGAAAAGGGTACCTTTCTGTCAAAAAAAAGTATAAAAAAGGGTAAGGGATTGGACCTCGGGGCGGAACCTCCCCGTATAAAACTTCGTTGAGTACGCCCCGGGTTATAGATTTACTTTTGGGAAAAGGAGAAAATAAAAAACAGCATCAGAGAGACATGATAAACAACAACAGTTCTTTTGTAAGGAATTAAACAAACATGTGACGTTTTAGTCATTTAGTTTTCGAACATTACAACTTCAGTTCTTGAAGGTTCGAGAAGGTCACCATCCCAAGATCTCCCAAGTCAAGCTTTCCATCCGTCGGTTTTCACTCTGAAAACACGATTCCGCTTAAAAAGCTGTAGTGGTCAGACTTAAGATTGAGGTGCAGTAGAAAGCATACCTCGCCAGGATAGCAGGAGCCCGGACAGCCTTTCTTTCGCTTGCTCGATACTCTCACCTGTTCCAGGCGTTTAGATAGTGGGGAGCAAGTTAAATCGTACGCGGCGAGCGCTAAAAGAAACACGAGGGCAGACTGGGGCGCCCTATTTTTTCCCTCGTCAATTTTTCGCCCGCGCCCTAATTTTTTGCCCGCTCCCCACCATTTGAACGTCTGAAACAGGCTATCGATACTCAAGAAGACAAGGAAGATGTGCTAGCAGGGTGAGGTAAGCATGGAGTTACCCTAACTTAGATTCGGCCAAAATAGGTTCAAGTTCACCTGCAGCATCTGCTCGTCCGATTTCCTTGAGCACATGATACAATTTCGCGACAGTAGCATCAGCTGCTGTGGCCCAGTCTTCCAGGAGCATTTGAGTGCTTTGCCCTGGGAATAGTTTGAAATTACTGACTTGCGCGTGAGTGTAATTTAACTTTCCTGCGAGGTAAATCCAGTTCTTGTATGCAGCAGGATTTAACAGGAAACCCAGTCTTTCGTAAACCTCGGCGCTTACATCTCTTAACATGACTCCATTTCCTAAAAAACAAACGCCCCTTATGTAAATGTATATGTGACATCACGCGTGACCTGTATATAAAAATATACTGAAGCATGAATTGTGATGTTTGCATTTGTAAACACAAAACACTGAGAAATAAAATGTCCTAACGAATTCAGCAGCAAATTAAACTTACGGCGGGTGCATGTGACAAATGTAAAATAATCGCTGTTGTCTTTAGGATGGGAAGGGCCTTCCCGACCATCCGTAACGCAATCCCTCGTTCGTGTCTTGTTTTGAAGACTAACTTCGCTCAGGGTGGTTTTATGATTGTTGAGTAACCCACCCTGAAAGGCTTGAATTTTTTGGACAAGATCTTTACGCTTGATCTGTGTCAGGAGATCTTCGAGAAGTTGGCAATTGTTGCTGCAAAGTTCATTCCTTTGTTCCAGGTAAAGCATCAAATCCATTGGGTCTCTGATGTCCTCTAATTCTCTCGTTGTTAACAAATCACGCAGCAAATACTTCAAGGACCTCAAATTTTCAGTCGTTAGTTCTTGACACAGCGAAAAGAGGACCTTACGGAACTCTGGGATACACGACATCTTGGAGTAGAAAGAGTCGCTCAAGATATTGACATAAACATCGTTATTGAATGGATCGGTTTATATTTACCCTTGTCCATGTGCGAAGTGTCAAGGGGGCTTCCCTTATCCCACAATGCACTGCGCAACTAAGCTGTAGGGTAATCTCGTACCCAGATCTCACTCTATTTTTCACTCCCTTTGCCTTGGCCATGGGAGATCTGGGTACGAGATTAGCTCTGGGGTGTAAGGCTGGAGACTGAGCCTAGGTGCAGCACGTTTAACGAATAGCCTGCCCCAGACTCCTAGATAGTAATGAAGCGTAAGTGAGGCCACGCGAAAATATGAGCACGTGATCTGGTGGCCTGCGTGGCCGGCGTTGAAAGGGGAAGGGGGAATTTGGGCGCGCGAGAGAGCATGAGGGGCGCGCGTGGTTTCGCGCCCTAATTCCCTTCCCCTTCTTTTTCGAATGCCTGCCACGTAGGCTAGTGATCTGCGAAAGGGGGCTCCCGTTTTATTTTCGTGGTCACGCTTTCTCAATTTCGCGGACCCGAGTATCTCGGAGCCTGGAATAGGTTAGTTTCTTTATAATTAAATTCCTTGAAGAACGACGGCTTAATCGTTCAAAATATCAGGAAAACTTAGTCTTCTGTCTGCGGAAGAAGTTTGATGTGCATGCTTGTCAAGCTGAATAGAAAGGGCAGGGAGGGGAAGATTCATGGCAGGTACGCGTTCGCATTTTTAGTGTACCATAAACATGAACATGAACATTGAACTGTTTCTATTTCTATTTTTATTGTATAATCATTACCTGTATATTATTCTATCTAGTATTAATATTTTTTTCCTTTACCTTGAAATAATCAATATTGTATTTGGCAATGCCATCTACTCATGAAAATGCCAATAAATGTTGTTGTTGTTATAATTGTGGTTAATTATTAACCACTTACGTGTATTTTGAAATTCAAATTTCAGGAGCCGTTAAAAGATATTTTCTCTCGATATAGTTCTGGCCCTGAGGAAGGCTAATTTTGTTAGCTGAAATATTGGCCTATAATAAATCAGCCCTTTGCCGTAGCAGGAGCCGATTACTTCTGGCCGTAGTACCAGCCCTGCATTCAGTTTTGTTTTAGTGTACCATAGCTTGCTGTTTTTGTAGAGGGTAGATATTACCAAGGAAAAACACATCCTGGGTACCACGTTGGCCTTTCCATTTGTTATGGCCTTCCAACCTCGTCAGAAGAGCTAAATTATTATTTTTATTTTTATTCTGGTGAGACGGATCGGAAACGTGGCATAGGCTTGAAGGAATGCTGGATCAGCGAGATCCTTTATTCTCCAAGCCCATTCCTAAACCCTGAGCCTAGCCGAGACGATTACTATCAGAAAGCGCGTAATATGGCGACATGATCAGAAAAAAGAAACTTAAATCCTGGAAAAAAATAGCATGAAACAAAAGATCAGAAGGGAAGAAAAGAGAGAAATTCTCTTTATCGCGCAGTTATGAAGACTACCTACGATTGTTATTAAGAAGCTGTCGGTCAGCTCAGTCTGCATACATTTACTTTTGCCTTCAATAGATCCTTCAAGGATGTTTGTCTTCGATTTGTCTTGTTTGGGTGAATATTTTGACCCATGGATCTGCCTACTGATAACAACTATCTCCTGGCATCCATCCAGAGCCTTCTGCGGCCGGCCCACTTCCCGGGGGGGGGGGGGGGTACTCCCTATACTGGCCTATAAGTCGAGGCTCCGCCCGAAAGAATACCTTCTCAAAGCTTCATGTATATAAAAAGGTTCTGTGGGGATTTCAGTAATTGAAGTATATGAAAGGATAGGGAAATCTGTCATTTTAATTGGTAAAAAAAACTGTACTAAAAAGGGCGGTTTGGCTGTGAAAAAGTCAACAAATGTCCTGGTTTAGTGATTTAATCACATTTAAAAACAGTGAATTTGCAGCAGCTGAAAGGGACGCAGTGTCCTAAACTAGTATAGGTATGTGATAGGGGGAGTCAATAGATACGAAAGAAGGAATTTTTCTGTCAAAAATGGTATATGAAAGGTTAAGGGGTTGGGCCTCTCGGCAGAGCCTCCCCGTATAAAATTGTATTTGAGTACCCCCGTGGCTAAGTTATTCTTTCACCCGCCAGAATAACTCCCAAGTTTAAACGGTTGGCTGTCACTTGGTGTGCTCGTTTCTAACAAAGTAACTAGAAAATTTCAAAGTGTTACTTCACGCAATTCGAACTGGTGAAGCACTCTTTGAGGAAACTGTTCGTCTATTTGTGATTAAAGAGAGGCGCCTAACGGTTTTGTTGCCAGCTTGTCGACAAAAGGAAAGATAAATTATATTTATCACAACACCCGTGCCAACGACGTGGACAAGGCCGAAGATTCTACTGAATCATATCTACTGTTACAGCAATCCGAGTTGTCGTGATTCACGGTAAGGCGATCTTATTTTTCTACCACAAAATATTGATATCCTCCAGGATCCTGTAGCCGCTCAGTTAGTTTAGGAAGCAAAAATTGATCATCAATACAGCCGTCATTTGTAAAGGGGGGAAAAAACTAGGGGGGGGGGGGAAGGGGGGATTCGGTGACAACAAACATGACACTGAGCCCCCCACCCCCATGAAAAAACATTAAGCACACCTCCCTTGACTAAATAGCATTTGCTTGTAAATGAGACGTTCCATAGCTTCCTTTCCTTATATAAAAGAAGGCAATTCTTTCGTAAGAACGCTGATCATGATGAACAAAAACCAAGGGACTCCTTGCGAGATTCAAGTCAAAATTCTCTTGGCGACCCAACAAAAGGCTCTGATCTATCACCATAAAATTATTTACCTCCCCCACCATGAATCTTTCCTTTCCTCTTAAAAGAAGGTGTTAAAGATATCACAAGGTGACCAAGAGACCCCCGTCAACTTTCCCGTTTAGCTCCGATGTAAGTCTGGTTGAGAGCGCGTAAACTATAATAATCTAAAGCGCAAGACTGAACCCTAGCGAAGGCAAACGGCAGACTAATCCAAACTGAGCAAAGCGATAAACAGCGAAAACAAATGATCGACATGGGATAAACTTTCAAATCAATCTAATATTCATATATAATATTTACAAGAACGTCTGCGTAGGAGGTTTTTCTTTTTCTTAGAGAAAAAAACAGGAAGACTAAGCAAAATACAAAACATACCTGAGCACCTATTGAAGGAAACCATGGGATATCAAAGGTTGTAATTAATTCAATTCGCGCTTCAATCGTTATGTTCTTTTGTCGCAAACTCATTATTACACAAAAACATACACAAAAAACAAGGAAAATAAAACGTTAAACCAGGGATATGAAATAAGCTGCAACATGTATCACTATGCCGAGAGGTACTCAAATTGCCCCCTTCGGATACACGTCCTTCAAACAATGAGCAACTAATTAAACTAAGCGACGCCAAATTGAACGGTAGAGAGACGAGAAAATTTAAATTTCATGAACCATATTACATTTAGACCTCTTCATTCGCACGGCAACTTCTGCAGTTTTATTATTTTTGTAATTTTTATCATAATTCTTGGTCGAGAAAGCCAGACCCGCACGGACTCTCACCAACCATACATTTCTCTAGAGTTTACTGTAATTTATATATATAGTTCATTTTTGGAAGGATTGTTGTAGATAGGAAAGTAGACATCACGATACAATTATTTAGATTGAATGCCATGAAATTATGGCATTTCGTTTAAGCAGCTGTAATTTACTTGTCTTTTTAACACTGTGGGTGTCAGCACTTTTGGTTAAATGAATAATAGTTGGATCTACAACTCCATCACCTTCAAATACGATTCCACACAATTTCTTCTGCTCCTCTCTCTTTCATTGAGTATATTACAGCAGTATTTTGACCACTGTCCCAACCGATTTTTTATGGTCCCATGGGACAAAAATATCGTGGCTGAAATTCTGTTTTCCCCAGTCCAAACATATACCAACCCCATCTTTCGTTTTACATTAACCCTAAGTGGAGAAGGCAGATGCTTTCTCGCAGTGCTATTAGTTTCTCATGGTAACACGCTGTCCATTTAAAGCCTCTCAGCCAAACCGACAACTAGCAGTGATCAGCTTAAAACCTTGAAGAAAAAGGTGGGACATTTCTCAAGCTCTTTTCAAGAATACCTTCCCCATAACATGGAATGATACGGAAAGTTGACTTGATGACACAGAGAATCCAAACATCATACAACGCTCAGTAATTCTTAATGCCGAGGGCTCTCCCAAATACTTTCCTCTATTGTGTCTACATTTAACTGAGGTGATTGAATGTATATGTTTCAACATTCTTCTGTTTCTTTGTTTGGTCTTGCTTTAGTCAAGATCAAGGCTAAGGTGCAAGAGGAAGGTGCCGAACTCCTTTATGCTTTGCAGAGCCGACGGGAGTCACGCTTAAATATGATCGATTCTTTGATAATGTCACTAATATTCTTTAGAGGTTTAAAACGAGTCTAAAACCAGCATAGGATGGCTCACTTCAGTCGTCTTTTTTCACTCTCACGGAAAATATGCATATTTTTTTTATTCAAAAAGCCCTTATGCAACTGTCCATTTTATTAGAAAACACCGCGGGTTATTAGGTGATCTCTCAGAGTGACGAATACTGTCGCTGTACCGCGATTCAACGGTCACTACATCACGGCAGCAGCACTCGCTAGCTCACAGAGATCCCGTAATATGAAATACTATGATAGCGAGAAAAAACTTGAAGACAAAGCTGAAGAACATAGGTACTTTAATGACTTCCATTTTCGTGCTCAGTGATATTGGCATTCACAGTGACTGGAGAAATTTGGACCAATAATTCCTCGCTGTTAATCGCATTCAAATAATTTGCTATATAGCAGAATACTTTCTTCATCTATACTGTATATATTATCATTACAGTAAAACAAGCCCTGCTACTTCGGATACTTAGACAAACATTTCTAAATCCCTGTCAGATTTGGATGTGGTAGATTAAGAGCCATTTCGTTTCATCAACATCATTTATATTTATTTATTGTTTATCGAATCATTAAGAAAACAAGCTTGTCTGTTTTTTCGCATCAGCTGGTGACGTGCTCTCCGTTTCTCTGTATCTGTCTTTTACAGTTTAATCAAGACCAAAGAGACTGAGTTTGTTCTTAGTTACACGCAACTTGTATTCTTCCAAGCAATACCAGAGACGGGACCACACCACCAGAACTGCAGAGAAATGAGTACATTAGGCTCTGTAGAATCACTGTCTTCAAAGTCGAAGAAGAAGGACAAGGAAAACAAAGGTACGAAATTTAATTTACGTCAAACAACCAATAAATGGAAAGTTGAATAATAAAATAGGCCAGTTAAAAAGAAAAGAAGCAACATACATTATACGGGCACTATAACTAACTAGTCCCTTACGCATTCTGTAATAGTATAACCCCAGCAAAAGCAGTAGAGGTTTTTTCGTCCTCTTGTTAGGTGTTATAACAACAGAATAGTCGTGTGACTACTTATATCGTCGGAATAAATTATGGGTCATTTTAGTTGCGAACAAAAAATCGTGCTCCTGAAAATTGATGCAATCTCACAAAGGCCTTATTTTGTCGTAACCAAAATTAATAAACCGAAACGTAGTTTAGTTCGGGGAAATTTAGACAGTTTTGCCAACCAGGTAGTGGCAAATTTAACACGAAACGTTGGTTGTTAAAAAGTGGAAATACGTCCTATTTATAAGTTAAATATCTTTTATGGAAGAACTAACGTCAAGATTGGAGCCAGAGTGTCCCGCTTTAAAAACCTTATTTTATGTAGTGTTCACATAACTCACAGGAGAACTTCTCAGCTACCTCGAGTCCTGAATTGATAAAATAATTGAAAAATACGAAGATAGTGAATTATATACATGTATAAAAAGAGTTGTCCTTGTCTAGTACCTAACTTGATGTGCCTGATGCAAACAGGCTTGCTTTGAGTATTTATCTTTTTAAATCAAAGCCATATTTATTCAGTAAATTGTTTATATATCAAGTGTCATTCTTAGCAATACTCAGAAAGTTCTAGAACCCTAAAATTTTCCTAGAAACAACAACAACAAAAAAATATGATATGTCACTTTGTGTTTCCACGTGATTTCAAAAAAAATTTCGAATATGAACTATGAATATACGTAAATGATCACACTTCACATTTATATTTAAAATGTTTTGTGTTTACTCTTCATATGTTAGGTTAATGAAGAGGTGAAACATTAAGATCAATTCGGGGACAGAGGCATGTATCGGTTGGTCTAATTTCTTTTTTTTTTCCGTCTTTTTGTTCCGTAAAAGGAAAGAAAGAGAAGAAAGAGAAAAGCAAAAAGAGAGATTCAAAGGCTGATTTAGAAACTGACGCCGAAGCTCGTGGTGAAACGACCAAATCAAAGAAGATGTTTGGCATTTTTCGAAAAGGGGGAAAGAAGTCCAAAGATCCACAACATGCGAGTTCTTCAGAGAGCTTGAATGTCAGAAATTCAGCTGATTTCGGCAGCACTGCGAGTGATTTGTCGCTCGTAGGATCAAGTGTATCAACAGAATCAACGACAGTAGAAAAAGTCGAACCTTCTCAACAAAATGCAGTAAACGAAAATGCAAATGTCAAATTACAAAGTAACGATACCGAGAGTAAACGACGATCAGAAGAAATTGAACCAACACTCACAGACTTTGTTTACCAAGGTAAAGAAAAGACGACTCCACGAAAAGCAGATAAAGACGACTCCTCGCCAAAACAACACAGAATCAGTGAGAAATTACAGGCAACACGGCAACCAGAAACTGACACCCTGCAACAGAAAACATTCATCAAGAAATCCCAAGAAGAATCGTTTGAGATACAAATGCAGTCATCTACCATCACCGTTAAACCAAACGAGGATAGAGGGAGTGGAAATAGAGATAGAGACCTGGATTACAAGGAGGAAAAAGATTTACCACAAGCCCACTCGCTGGAGGAAAAAGCGCAAAACGACACTCCATTCAATGCTGATGCTATCATGCCAAAGCAGCAAGTCCATTATCAGAGTAGTGATCATTTTGAGACGAAAGACGAAACGAGAGTTGTTGTGTCATCAGAATCAGTGCTAAAACATCAAACAGTTTCTGAGATTAAGGCAACACCCGATGAGGAGTTCAAGGTCATCGTAGAACAATCAGTCATTTCCACAGAGAAACAGACAAGTGGTCCTACACAGAATGATTCTCAAGACTACCAAGTACAAAATGAAGCTGTAGCAGTGAAGGAAGAAGCAGCCGAACTCGTGTTTCCTGACAAACATCAAGTTAGTGATCAACATGGACAGAAAGATGACATTGTGGAAGACGAGAGGCCCATAGTACAGGCTGTCAGTAACAACGTAGAAAGTGAACTTGAAGTCAACGAGTTCCTTTCCACAAACGTTAAAGAAACCCGGGGGCCTGACGAAGGCAATCATGAAAAGGTGATCGAAAAAGAAGGAGAAAAGAAAGTGACCGAGACAGCTGAAGCAAAACAATCGCGTCAAGAGGGTCTTGACAACATTTACGATCACGGCAAGCAATCATCTCACTTTGGCGAGAAAACCGATTTCACCTCACATCCTACCTCATCAAAGCCTTTATCACTCAGCAACAAGACAGATGCTGAGAATGACTTCGAAAGCCCAGTGGACGCTCCTTTTATAAATACTATCAAGGACGTTAAGATGTCTTCCTCAAAGCTGCTGGCTGAGCTGGGAGAGGTAAACAAGAAACTGCTTGAATTGAAAAAGGAACTGCTTCAAGTTCTTAAAAAAGGAAGGGAGGAACCATAAGCAACCTTCAACGCGAAAGAGGCGTCCGTTAGATTGTGGGGACCGATGGTGGTTAGTAGCAGGAGAAAAATAATTGTCAACAACATTAGGAAACACTATAGAATATAAGCTGTAGCCATAATGAAAAAACAGCCTTGAGACTCATTATGTAAACAGTGGGCTTTGTATCGTCAACGACATGTTTGTAAAACCTGCAGTGTTGAATCAATGCTATTTCAATATCCTTAAGTTTAGAGACTTATCAGGGCTTTGCAACGCATTCCTTCTCCACGAAAATGCGTTAGCGTCCCTTAGTTTTGACATTGGAATACTTAATCGAATAGATTCCACCCTATCGTGCTTCTGCGGTTCAGTAATACATCACAGAAGACCTCTTCGGAGGGAAATGGCTGTTCGCTTCCCTAAGTTTACGAGGAAAATTATAATTCGCAGCAAAATGATTCAGCCCATGACAGAAAAATGCAAAACAAACTTTCGATCAATAAAGAAACTGATTCAACCTCAAGGATGAACAAGGTCTGGTCTTTCCCATTCCTATCATTACTCTACCGTACGGATGAACTCCTGTCTTATCCTGACCCTATGAAACCCTATGTATTTTTTAACTGCCAGGGTGCTTATGTATGTTCAGTTTAGAGACAAGGCCTTTGACTTTAAACCGCTTTGGCGAATTTGTTTTACTATTAATAAACCGTTTATCAGCTCTCCCTTATCATTTCTGCGGTATGCCTGGAATTCTTATTGGCCCACAGCGAACTTGTTTATCTGTTCTGATTGTAGCCTCCCACGCGGACGTTCTTAGGGGTTCGTCGTGCGTTCCTGCAGGAACGCGTGACGAACCCCTAAGAACGTCTGCGTGGGGGGCTACTCTGATTGTTCAGATGCGGTAAGGCCGGATGACATTCTTTAGTCACTGATCAATTGATTTTTAAAAAGTACAAATGCGTAGTTTAGCAGTCAATCCGCTAATACGGACACTATCTAAGGCCCCTTCAGTGTCTGTATCCAGGGGGGGGGGTACTCGATATATCCTGGGTGGGGAGGTGCGGCTCGGCCCCTCATACCCTGACCCTGTTTAAGACAAAAATCGCGGATTTTCCTACCCTGTTTAAGACAGAATTCCGATTTTTGATATCCAGTTTAAGACATTCGTAGAACATAAGCGCAGGCTCTTTATCGTCTAAGAACAGGGTTATGGGCTCCTGTCTAAGAAAAGATACCCTGTTTGAGAAAAAATTCCGAAAAACATACCCTGGCTGGCCGCACGTCCCCATTAGGCCCTTATAAGGGAGTACCCCCCCCCCCCCCCGGGGGTCTGTATTAACGGCCCTGCGTTTCAAGAAACTTAATTAAAAATTCCGATTAATATTTATTTCATAACTGCAATAATTCTGCTGCTATTATGAAACTCGCATTATAATCACTGCTGTGTTCAATTCCAATGCAGATTGGACGAAGACGGGGGCCCAATGCCCATTTAATAGTCTCTAAAAGCAAGGATTGCTAGTTATATTGACAAACATCATTCATCCGAAACCGGATGCTTGTACATAACATGTGTATCACATGGCAACAAACTCATGATGCGCACATAGTTTGCATTTAAAACCATTCCACGTCAAGTAATGTAATAAATGTGAAGCCAGCGCCAAGTGAAGGTAGGAAATTCTTGTTGTTTCTGTAGAAATTTACGAAATGGGCCGCACTTAGATGCAGAACCTTGTTCTTCAGTATTAACACGCAGCTTATTTTATTTCTCATGAGGCAAAACTCAAATTCAGCCTTGATATTTGAATGTAGTATTTAAGATGCAGATTTAAACAAGACCATAAAGCTGTTCAAATTATTTATTTGCGAGTTGAAGAAATATCTAAGTACAAAACATATCGAAGGAAGATTTTTTGGGTGCCACTCACTTTAGCCCTTTTGTTTTATAAGGGGGGTTGTTCTATTTACCAACAGCCCCGTAACAAGCCTAATTTTGCAACGGTTAGTTATTGCTCAACGCAAAGACAGAGAAACTTGTAAAAATAGACCTGACGAGCTTCGAGAGGAACAGTTTTCCAAAATATTCAGTTCAGCCGCCAACCGGTCACTGAGTTTCATGTCACTTATAAGGACTGCAAATTACCGAAATTTTCCTTTTGTGCACCGAATATCTCTCCCGCAAAACAATCGATTGGGCCATTTTTTTTAAATCTATCGTAAATGTATCCAAATTAAAAAAGTT
This sequence comes from Porites rus, assembly GCA_964035705.1. Lineage (NCBI taxonomy): Eukaryota > Metazoa > Cnidaria > Anthozoa > Scleractinia > Poritidae > Porites > Porites rus. The sequence continues at coordinate 30,158,152 of OZ037999.1, read as the reverse complement.
CAATTTTGTTACTATTTTCTTTGTAGCAGAGTTGGGGTGAGACTGCCATCTATTTCTAGTAATTTCTGTTCTATTTTTTTATTTTCATTGGAACCGTTCAGCATTTTTTAACCATTAGATCGTTAGTTTTCTATTTCTGGCACGGAAGCTCCAATAAAGCAAATTCAATAATCCCGTGCACACTATATGGTAAAAAGCATGCCCACCATGACTCGAATATTTGTAGAATCGATAACTTTATGACAGTTTAGCTAGCCAACCAGACGTTACGGCTTTGACGTGAGTTGTGCTATTAAACTAACTTTAATTCGACCCTCTTTTAGACCCACTCAGAATTATCAGAACTGTTGAACAATGAGTTCGATGAGCTCCGCTTCTGTGCCTTCCAAGCCCAAAAAGAAGGACAAGGAAAAGAAAGGTAAGGAAACTGAATCGATATTAATATAGATTACGGTGGTGCTTTTGGAATCGATTGGATCGATTGGATCACTGTGAGACAAGACACGAAAATGTTGTCCGTGCAAGTTTTGAAATCTTCGATATGTTAATTCATATCTCCCATCATCTCGATCATGCAAGTGCTAATAGTTGGACCATCGAGCTAATAACATGACGGTTCAATTCGAGGAATATTGAAAAAAAAAGGAAGTTGAAATATATCTGACTGCTACTAGTTCGAGGTATTCCCTTTTTAAAAAATCCAGTAATGGTACGCAACGAAAATACAACAGGGGCACCCAACGACCGTTTTCTGGGAAATATCTCTTCGGAGCCCTCTAGAACGGCTAAAATTTTCGAGAGCCCAAGAACAGCTAAAAATTTCGAAAATGTTTCGCAGTGATTGTTCGTTGGGCTCAGAGTTTCGGGATTTGTGTGGTTTGTTTACCTAAGAATTTCGGATTTTGTAGTAATATACAAGGATATTGGCTTTAGAAAAATGATAGGAATATTTAGCATAGTCAAAACTCTGCTTGCTACCACTCTCGTAAGCCACCAGCTCTAGTTGCGACCAACATTGAGAGAACCGGATTGCACTATGTCTTAAACTGTGCTAAAAAAACTCTCACAAGCGAGCGCATCCTTGAGAGACGGCGACTGCTTGTGTGAATTAGCGTCTTGTCTCTTCCTTTAAGCAACTAAATAGTCAGCACTTTTGAATAAAAGCAGTTACTTCTACATCAAATTTGGGGTATGAGCATAAACTAGAAGGGCTGATGGTCCGTTAACGTCGAATGTGATAGGTAAAAAAAAAAAATTTCATATTGTTTTACCCGGATAGATTGTCAATTGAGAAATATGCCAAGCTATTTGCTAAAAGCTCTCATAAGCAACTGCCCTCTGGTGAGAAGTTTATTACCTGGTCCCTTACCCCTTTACGAGAACTCATTCTCGATTAGCTCTGTGAGGATTTCATCCAGAAAAGAAAAAGAACAGTATTATCTCGACCGTCAGGAAATTGCAAATTTATGTAATAGGCATTCCGTTGGCGGCGTACAGCTCACTAACGTTAAGTCAGCACGTGTCTTAGGAGTATACATTGATAGATATGTTGCGAAACCATTCACACCCTCGACGACTGAAATTACGCCGAAGAACTCAGCAAATTTAGCAACAGCTCGAAAATATCTATCTATCCAATATCGATAACAATGCAAGCATCAAACAGCTACTTAGTTGTTGCGGTAGTGTTTGGAGCAACTGTAGCCAAACCAACCTACATGAAACTCCAAAAACGCTGCGCTCGAATACTTTTGAAATGTTACAATTAAGTAATAGTAAATGATTTTATTTTAACCATTTGTGATTTTATATACCGCTTCATACTTCGTTCACAGAGAGTAAAAAAGAGAAGAAAGAAAAAACCAAAAAGAAAGACTCGAAAAAGGAGGAAAAAAGTGCTGTGAATGAGGCTGGTGACCAAACCCAGACTGCAAAACCAAAAAAGAAGTTTGGGATTCGATTTAAAGCCAAGAAATCCAAAAAGACAGATGGTTCGTTGAGCGGAGATTCAGCTTATTCCAGTAACAGCGCTGCAAGTTTGCCTTATGGAGTGAATGAATCCAAAGAATCATCTACAGCAGAATTGACTGAACCTTCTGAGAAGTCACAAGAAAATGTTCCATACGACCAAGAAGTACACGTAATTGACCCTCCAGAAAGCCCCGATGTCGTCCAAGCAACCTTCAAGGAAGATATCAGTGAAACAGTGGTAAACGTAACGGATGTAAGTGATCCTTCGTCAAAAGAATGCAAAGTCGATAAGGAAGAGCAGCCTAACATGATGGAGGAGCCAGTGAATAGCCCAGAACAGACAACAGCTCTTGACCCAAACAAGACTCAATCGCCTGAGTTTGAATCACAGTTGTCTGGGATCTTAATCGAAGCAAACAAGGGCATGGATGCGAGTTCTTTCGAAAAACCAAATGTAGAGCCAAACGAATCTGTAACATCTACGTTTAAAGATAATGCTTCATTCAGCGAGGAGGATGATAGTCGGGTTTTATCTCCAAAATCTGGTCGTATCTTGAAAGTAAACGCAATAATCACAGAAGAAGAGAAGGCGGACGGTGTGATATCAGCAGAAATTTCTAGCATCGAAGACATCACCAGACAGAAGAAAGAGACAGACGTCAGTGGAGCACTTAAAGAAAAAGAAGTGGAAGAAAGTATCAGCTCTACAGTCAAGGGACAGTACTTTTCGCAGCTTGATGGTTCTCATGACAGTGAAAAGCAAAATGAACGTTCCATTAATAAAGAGGTAGAGTCCCTCGAGCACCCTGAGGAGCAAAAAGAGCTGCAGCAAGATGACTCTGTGGAAGATGAAAATGTGGCGGATGAGGACGTCAGTGAGAAAACAGTGAGCATCGAAAGCGTAACTGTAGAGGATAACTCCGTCAGCCTTCCAGAGAAATCTGGTCAAGCTGCGCTTTTAGAATCCCTACACAACTTAAAAGGAGCTTTTGAAGATTCCAAGGCAAATGACTTGGGAGAACACAGCGATGGCATTAGGGAGCCAATCCTTTCCACCTACAAGGAAGGTGAAGTTGCAGCGCAACATTATTCCCAAGGAAAAGAAGTGCAAGAAAAGGCTCCAGAGAGTAATGAAGAGAACGTCGTTCATCCCAATAATCTGCAGCTTTATGGTCGACATGACAGCCACGATGACCTTACGAAGAAAGATCAACAAGTGCTGCAAGAAAATGGTAAAAATGAAGAGGTCAAGCATGAAAAGCCTATGAAACCCAGTTCTGACTACGAAGAAAGATCAGAAGAGAAAGACGTACTGGTAACCAAGAAAAAGAGGTCAGCATTAAGTCTGTTTTGGTGCTGCTTTGCATGATATTGCATATCAGTTTCAAATGTCACGTTCCTCCAAATAATATTCAAGCATAGATGTTCGGTTGCTCAATTTAGAAAACCCATCACTGATGGACTGGCATTACAGAAGCGCAGGAGAGCGTAAGTCTTTCGTTCTACTGACATCTGTTCAACTACCTTGCATTGGACGGTTTTCCTTTGAATGGATGTTTTTAAAAATTAATACTGAATGAAGATACTGAGTAGTTTTAACTATTACGTCATCATACCGTGTAAAACATTTTAGATTGAAGGGTTGCAAAACGTAAATTCCAAACTGTAACATTTGTAGATCTTCTATGGGACCTATATTTTTTAGAGATAGTACTAACTTTATTCGCTTATCTTTTTTTGTAAGTGGTAGTTAATTTTCTCTTGGTTTCAAGTACTGGTTAACGAGGCTCTAAACCGTATGCAAAAAGACCAATATGGGATAATTTAGCTGTTTCACGTCATTACAGCAAACATGTTTACTTTACATAGTGATAGAGATTTTGCTGTTTTGGGTCTGTAGCGTAGAACGAGGCTGGTTATGTCGCAATGTTGTCAATTCCGTCAGCTCATGCATACTCGTCTATTAGACAGAGAGTGATTAATTGTAATTAAAAAAACTCTTTCTGGAGTCTCGAAAGCCGCCAAGTACACAACATGAAAACTAATTTGTTTTGCTAGTCCACTCAAATGTGTATCATATGACAGTACATGTATAAAAAAGCAGTCTTGGCCAAGTAATGTAATAAATGTGAAGCAAGCGCAAGGTGAAGGTAAGAAATATTGGTTGTCTCTGTAGAAAGTTACGTAATGGACACCAAGAACCAAAAATCCCACAAATTGAACCTTTTTATTAACTCATATACTTAACATGCTGAATTCATAGGAACATAGGGTTATTGAAATTATTATTTTGCAAATTGAAGAGATATCTTGAACCGACAAATATCGAAGGGTGCAATTAATCAAATAACAAGATAACTTTCAGCTTGGATCTGAGTTCTCTGCTCTAAACGTAGTGACTTAAATTTGACAACAACAAAAAAAATTACCAACAATACCTGCTGTCAGACCTAAAGTGTTATCCAGATAAAATGAACAATGAGTTCAATGATGTCTCCAGAGTGAGTTTGAGTTTGAGTTGTTTCTGTAGAAATTTACGTGATGTACTCGGTACCGTAAGGTGCGGAACGTTGTCCTTCAGTGTCAGCATCTAACTTTCCTTCTTACGAAGAAAAAATCTCGCAAATTCAACCTTTTTATTAACTCAAATACTTAAGATGCTGAATTAAAAAGAAACATAGGGTTGTTCAATTGTTACTTTGCAAATTAAAGAAATGTCTTAATACTACAAATATCGAAGGGTGCAGTTAATCAACTAACAAGACAATTTTCAGCTCGGACTTGAGTTCTCTTATCTAAGCTTAGTGACTTCAATTTGTTGACAACAGCAAAAAATTACTGAAAATACCTGCTTTCAGATCTGATGTGTTATCCAAATCAAATGAAAAATGAGTTCAATGATGTCTTCAGTGTGTTCCAAGTTCAAAAAGATTAAGGACAAGGGAAAGAAAGGTGAGGAAAAATAGATTAAGATAATGATTCTGGAATCAATGAAGCTAAGTGCCCATTGTTGTTTTCAAATGGATCATGTATGAAAAAGTACAATTTTTGTAATTTTTTCAGTCGGTTGATCGAGATCTAAAAGTTATGCAAAAAGAATATATGTTGTCAGATGAACAATATGTGAATTTTGAGGGCAGGAACAGGTAGATATATTTCTGAATGCTAGAAGTTCGTCATTAAATAATCGAGTAAATAATCCACCTACGGGATGATTCAGGGAGATTAGCTTTCCAATATAATAAAAAACTATCACATTTATAACGAAGCCATTTTAGGGAATAAATGACTAACCTTTTTGCAAACATAATGTCTAAGTATCGAGCACGATTTTTGATCCTTTATATTTACGCCATGATTCCGTCTAGTCAAGAGTCGTTTTCCCTTTTTTCGTTTACAGAGAGTAAAAAAGTGAAATTCAAAAAGAGAGATTCGAAGAACCTGGAAAAAGGTGCGATAACTGTAATTATTGAACAAAACCAGAATAAAAAACCAAAACAGAGGCGAGGGAGGTTACGATTCAAAGGCAGAAAATACAAGAAAACAGATGGCTTCTATTTCAGTTACAACGATGGAAGTGAGTCATCGCTTCAAGAAACCAATGGATTCATGAAATCATCAGCGGCAGAATTAGCTTTGTCCCTTGAGAAGATTAAGTTGGATTTACAGAAAGAGAATGTAAAGTTCAAGTTACAGGACGTTGGTCAGGCAAAATACGACCGAAAGGGGCAAGAAATTTACTCGACAAGAAGCTCTACTGTCGTGCAGGCAGAGTTCAAGGAAGAGGGAGGCGTCAATAAAAAGTTCGCAGAAGAAACAGATGCAAACGATCATTGGTCAGAAGAGCGTAAAAGCAAGAAAAAAGAGCGTATATACACGCATGAGGAGCTAGAGAACAGTCCAGATAAGGAGTGGTCTTTTGACGTAAGCGAGACTCAATCGCTGGAGGCAGAATCACAGTTATCTGGGGACATGATAGAAGAAAACAAGAACACAGATGTCGAGGGTTCTTTTGAAAGGCCAAAGAAAAATATAACACCTAGGCTTGACGAAAATTTCTCATTCAGCCGAGAAGAAGATAGTCTGTTTTTATCATCCAAAGAATCTGAGTGTATCTTGAAAGAACAAGAGGTAGTTCGCGAAGAAGAGAGGGAGGATGCTGCAAAATCAACAGAAAGTTCCACGGGTACTGAAGATATCACCGGAGAGAAGGAAGAAACAGGCATTGACACACTTAACGACGAAGATGTGGAAGAACCTTTAAGGTCGGCAAACAAGGAAAGATATAATCTGCAGCGAAACTGTTCTCCATGCAGAAAAACGCAAAGCGACCTTCCCTTGAATCAAGAACTTAAGTCAGTAGAGGACCCGGCGCGGCAGCCAGGGGAACAGCCAATGGACAGGCAAAAAGAGCTGCAAGAAGATGATGCTGTGAATGGTGAAAAATTGGTGGAACAAGAAGTCGGTGACAAAACAGAAAGCGTCATAACGATAACTGAAAAAGATACCTTTGAAAAGACTGGTCACGCTGCTATGTTAGAATCCCTGCATAACTTCAAAGTAGCGTTGGAAGATTTCAAGGTAAATCAGCGGCGCAGGAAAACTTTTTCTGATAAGTTTGAGAAGCCCACCAGTTGGCAAGCAGACGTCGACGAGCCTTGCAAGGAAGGGAAGGTTCCGATGCAAGATGATTCACAAGGAAAACAAGTACAAAAGAAAGCTCCAGAGGGTCATGAAGAGAGAGCTGCGCATCTGAGTAAAATGCAGGATCATAATCACAACGATGACTCTTCAATTGGAGGTCAATCGGTGCTTCAAGCAACCGGTGAGAATGAGGTGCCCAGCCTTGACAAGTCCAAGCACGAAGATTCTAACCTTGAAGAGTCTGTTAAATCCAGCCCTGAATATGGAGAAAGGCTAAAACAGAAAGAGGCATCGTTAATGAGTTCCATGATCAGACGGTTTTGTTGTTGTCTTAAATATTAGATAGCAGGGTCATGTTATGTTTCTGCAACAAAAATCCACTGGTATAGATATTTCGTTGTTTAATCTAGAATACGCATCCCTAATCGAGACCGCAGAATATAAAGTAACGCGATACAGAGGCGAAAGGAAAAGTTTTCAGTTTCACAAGCATCTTTAAACTTGCAAACATGAGCGGCTTTCAAATTGTTTTGATAAGCAGGTATAAAGTTACCAGCTTTCTTTCTCTTTTTTTTTTAATATGAGGTACTGGCTTTTTTTCTAATATTCTATGCCATTTAAAACTATGTTGGTAAGCTGGTTGTAAAGACGAAGTATAAATCCCAACTGAAAGACCTCTTAGAAAGGATATTCAGTTTCGGGCTTTCCTCCAGGGACGTTGATGTTTCACCAATTATAGATACTATGAAAAACGAGTATGCATATTAACTTTTATGGAGCTGAAAATTGTTTTTCTTATGAGTGTAGAAGTGTTTTGTGTTCTGTAGTTTTCATGATTTTGCATTGAACTCTCGAAGTCGAGTCATTTTCGAAGTTTAGATAACGTCCCGTATGTATTTTAGAAGTTTTCAAGTTTAAACGTCTACGTAACGGATATTTTGAAGCTTTATCGTAGTTTATTGCGGTAGACATACTTGGGTGTACTTTCTAAACTTTTTTTTAAATTTTGAGACCTCAATGTAAGCTTACGGGCTTCTAAAAAGCCTTCTCTTTCTCACGGTAATGGGCTCAAACTTGGGAGAAGTTGGGTGTTTTAGTTAGTGCAGAGCTCGTATTAAGCACGTATCCATTATTGTCAAAAGAGACTAATCGGCTTAGCTGTTACTAGACCCTCTAGTTCGGAGAGTCAGCCTGATTTTAATCAAGGCAAGAACATGTAGATAGAGACTTGGACCCTGTTTGCTCAGTGCACAGAACTGTACTCAAGCTTTTAAGTCTCAATATGGCGGAGACTTTGCTGTTATTTTTTAGGATGAATCAGTAACTAGTCACTTTTATAAACGGCAAAATAGGGAATTTTCGCACTTTAATAGCGCTTAAGAATAGGACTGGCTGTAACGTATCGTTTAGTTACAGATTAAAGCTGAGTTGGACCAATATTCAGTATGTTACTGTCTCCGTATCTGAAAATTTTTTCCTAGAGCGGACTCTTCCACAGATTTTTTCAAGTTTTGATAAAGACCAGTTAACGAATATTCATTGTCACTGCTTGAAATTAGAGAACGTCATCAAATTAGGAAATTCTTGACACCAGTTTGGAAGGTGATACGTTAAAAGCGTGAGAAGATATTGCTCCACAGTGATGTTTGTATGGCGGGGGCACGAACTTGTCCCCTCCAAACAAACGTTGTAAAATTCGGTGACGCCGCGTTAGTTTTGAACAAATCACATTGAAACTTGGCATCTTTACTAATGTTTAGACGTTCTTTTCAGCCGTATTGACGGATTTTCGTTAACTGATGCCAGTCAAATTTGAAAAAACCGTGGAAGGGTCTTTTGATCACCGCCTTTCCAATAGTAACGTAAAAAACTATTGCTGTGTTGCTTTTTCGAAGATTGTTACTGACTTTTGCAGCCTTTAATGTGTGAAAGAAATCCCCCCGGGGTGGGGTGGGGGGTGAAATCATCCTTTTACTGAACCTTAACCGATACTGCATCCCTCGGGTGGTGGAAGACCATTTCGGCCGGAAAAATTATGGCGCATTTACTTAAGTATCGACCAGTCTAGGCGGTTTACGACCTTAAACTGAATAGCGACTATATAATGCTAGATTATTCTTAATGCGCGCTGGGCAGAAGCTCGAAAGACCTCTATTGTGGAAACTGTACTTCAAAGTCAAACTTAGGATTAGCCTCTGAAGCTCTCTGAACTACAAAGTGCGTCAGCTGCTAACAAATATCACAGTGTATTACCAATGGACCAAATGACCTCCTGGAAAATTAAGATGGGTTGGGGGAGGGGTTGAGGCGTGATTCCCAAAACCTTTACCCTATTCAAATAAAGTATACGAATTTTCGTTTCCCAAAATATATGCACACAAAAATAAACTGAATAAAAAGAAGAACTAATCCCAGACCCCAGTTATACAAAGCACATAACATGAAATAATCAGTCGGAAGATGAAAAGAACAATTCGATGAATAATTTGCAAAATGATCTTCATGCATGATTTTGCAGCCGACAGCCGGTCAACTCTATAGCCTTGTTAGGGCTGTTTACTGAGCTAGTTTTCTTGTAACACATACATTATCTGATTTAGCTGAAAAAGAACTGTGGGCAGATAAGGGAAGAGAAACGAGATAGAAAGGACAAGATTACTGAAAATAGAGGTTGCTACGCTTGCCTTTTCCATTGACAGTTTAGATAAGAGAACAAACTCAGTAGAACTGCCCTAAAAAGGCTCTAAGGTTTACCAGCTTTACAGAATAAATTCTCTCTGACGCCTTTAATTTGATTTTACAATGCTAACGTACTTTTCACCGCCAACATTTTTATTAGAGCTCGGTTAAAAATAAACGAAATAAAAGCCATTTTGCAATTTTTTCTTTTCATCCTCCGACAGATCATTTTTACGTCTTTAATTATGTCTTATTTTCATTAATCTCTGAAAGTTTGCCCTCAACGCAACCCACTGAGCGACGTTATATCTAACCTTCGTGCAAGCGTTTTTTTTTTTATTTCCTTCCGGGTACAATAAGGGTAGAACTGTCATCTATTAATTATATTTTGTGTCCTGACCGTTTCTACTCTTTCAAGACTAGTCTATCAAATACTTTGGCGAGAGCATTCTAGTGAAAGCTTGTTAGTAATTTTGTTCGCATCAGTTCATTTTAGATGCGAAGAGTATTTTTTGCATTTTGGGAATTTTCTGTGGATTTTTTCCACTTAGTGAAGCAAAACAATTATAATGTTGTGCAGCTTTCACATCCAGAATATGCCCACCATAACACGTTAGATAACTCAAATAATTGATAGAATTAATACCCACTTTTAACCGCCAAAACAAATTAATTACAGCAAAGGAGTGATTCGATATTAGTTTGACAAAAAAAGTTACCTAAGCTAAGTGCCAGCCTTCAGACCTGTCAAGTTATCCAAAGTAGATGAGCAACGACCTCAGTGCCGGCTCTCACCGGAGTCTTGCAAGTTTCGATAGAACTACAAAAATTGGGGGAAAAGGATAAATTGATAATTTTATATTAGACAAAGTGCTAACTGGTGTTATAAAAAGGGATCATCCAAGACACGAAAATGTTGTACGTGTAAAATTAAATTAATTTCAGTCTCATAATTAAGAACTACAAAGTGGCGAAAATACAAACATCTTAGGCTTTTTAAATAATCGGGTGAATTATCCCTCACGTACGGAAGTGGAGGTCCCAGGAGACTAGCTTTCCAAAATACTAACCAATTAGTTATTTACAACCAAGCTTATTCTCGTGGACAATTACGTAAAGTGCATCAACCATGATTTTATTTATGCTACATGATAACAACAACAATTTATGGTACCAGGCATAAAAAGTTAAAGTGAATTTACAAAAGAATAAATGTAAGTTCAAGTTCAATTGTAATCAATTAATTAAATTAATTAATTTACTTATTTATTAGTCGGGCAGCCAGTGGCAGCTGCAACTTTCAATTAATCAATTAATTTTTCATTTGTATATTAAAGAAAACCGACTCACTGAAGTAACTAAAAAGTTGAAGGTGGAAGAGATCCAAAACATACACTAAATATGTCGCTTAATTATTAGCGGTCTTTCTTTATATCATACCCCTCAGGCCAAAATAGTGAGGAAAAAAACTGTGACTGACCAAATCCAGCCTGCAAATTCAAAAGTTACGACCTAAGCTTAAAGAGGCTAAGAACTCCAGTTCATATGACGGAGAGCTGGGAGGATGTTTAACATGAATAAAAACTCCGGACGTAAATTCAGCCTTTATATTTAACTCTGATAGTTAAGATGCTGATTTAGAGAAGGTCATTGGAGGGTTTGTTCAGTACCTCTCTACACAGTCCATCTGAAGCCTGCTTGTTATGTTGACAGGTAGTCTTAAGCTTAGCCAAATTAAAAACACGTGCCAATAAGCTCAAGGTGAATTTAAACCAATTCCGTGCGAAGTAATGTAAAAAACCAATGATGCCAGAGCAAGGTGAAGGTAGGAAATTTTAAGTGTTGCTTTTATGACATCATAGCTTAGTTTATGACCCTTTTTCTCATGAACAATACGCACTCAAATCAACCTTCATATTTAACTGTGGATTTCACAATGCCATCGGTAGTACATCTTTGTACTGTCCACTGAGAGGGACTTTCACGCACTTGATTCTAGTCGTGTAGATTTAAGTCTTAGGTCACTTTGTGGCTTACCAGCCTATCAGCTTAATAAGCTGCAAAGGATGCAAAATGTTACAGCTAGGACAGTAAAGCTATCCATATTAGCTCCTTTGTGTATTCATTCATTCAGGAACGTTTTTTTTTCCAAGAAGCCGTCAAATACACTTAAGCCCCCGATTGTGATAGGCTGTTACTTAACTTACTGTACCCCTTACAAGAGATTTTTCCTTTTCAGTTAAGCTGTTCCTAAACTATAAAACACGTTTCCTTTTTGATAAGAGGTAGCCCCTCTTGTAACAATAGACAGAAAGCATTACTGAGGACATTCTTATTCTAGAAAGTTTACTAATTTAATTTTTATAGCAGCAAACGTCTTTATTAGGGAAGACACCCATAATAGGTAAAAAATTTGTTTTATCTGCGCGCAAGCACGTATGTACTTAAGGAGGACCTGATACTTTCTCGCTACAAAAAGTTGCTATGCACATACATTTTCCCTGATATTAGTAAATATTTTCAGTGAGGCGAACGATTAAGCCACGTAACAACGTTTCAACGTTCAGATATACCACAATAAAAAAGCGCCTTGTTCCTTCGCAGTAAGGTTAGAATAAAACTATCGTCTATTTTCACTTCTTTTAGTAAAATTTGATCCAAAGTTTTCAGATAGTTCGCCTATTTCTTACTCTTGAAAAGAGTGAAACGTTCCGCCATTTTGAAGTCACAACCAAAACAACTTAACCTCGTAACCGGGTCTACTAGGTTAAGGGTTTAATAATCTACAACTTTGCTGCACTTTTGACGTCATCAGTTCAATACGTTATAATACTTCCATATTTGGTAGACAATAACTGGTTACGATGAAACGTTCCGCCATTTTGAAGTCACAACCAAAACAACTCAACCTCGTAACCGGGTCTACTAGGTTAAGGGTTTAATAATCTACAACTTTGCTGCACTTTTGACGTCATCAGTTCAATACGTTAAAATTCTTCCATATTTGGTAGACAATAACTGGTTACGATGAATCATGCGTGTGATTTTAGCCAATCAGAAACGGAGAAATGTTTTGAATGAATAATATAAGATTTATAAGCTGTTCAATATCTTCCACGTTTTCAGAAAAGTTATGTAGTCAAGTAACATTATTGGCCATCAAATAGCATGTCATCTTTAGATATTTCCGTTGAGTGCTAGTGGTCAGTTCTTAAATAGTCCACCGAGGTTCAGGAAGATTGTTAGGGAATAGCTAACTCTCTGTCCGGAAACGTAACATGTACAACTTGACAATCAACAGGTACAGGAGCAAGAAGAGCTGCAGGAAGATTACGCTGTAAGCGATGGCAGTTCGTTAGAAGAACAAGTAGTCAGTGAAAAAGCAGAAAGCAGTGAAACAATTACCGAACAAGATGCGTCTGTTAGAGTTAATACCGAGAGATAACTAATTTTGATGAGCTGGGAACATCCACCTGTAAGAACAAAGACATGGAAGAGCCAATCATATCAAAGTACAAGGAAGGCGAAATTGTGAAGCAGGGTGATTCTCAAGAGGAAAAAGTCCAAGAGAGAGCTGCAGTGAGTCATGAAGAGAAAGTTGTGCAACCCAACAAAATGTTGTATCATGGTCGACATGATAGGAATGATGACCCTAAAAACAAAGAACAGACAGTGCTGAAAGAAACTGGAGAAAGTGAAAAGTCCAAGCCTGACGCTTCTATAATTGAAGAGCCTCTGAAATACAGCCCTGACAGTAAAGCAGGTTTACTCGAGTACCCTGAAAGGCACCAAGGGGCAGCGCAGGAGAATGATCAAGGCAGACAAGACAAAGAGGAAACTCCATTGGGTGCTCAAGAAAAAGTTGTGTATCTCGAAAAAATGCAGCATCGCCAACGACAAGACCAGCACGACGACTCTTTGAACAAAAATCGATTATTGCTGCAAGAATCTGAAGGAAAAGAAGAACTTAACCGTGAAGGGTATGAGTTTGAAGGGAGTAAGCTTGACAAGGGTCTGGAATGCAGTTCTGACTACAAGGAAAAGTCCATCGAGCACCCTGTGAGGCAAAAAGGTGAGAAGCAAATAGAAGAGCAGCAAGATGACGCTGTGAACGCTAAATATTTGGTGGAAAAAGCAGTTATTGAGAAAACAAAAAGCAGCCAAACGATAACTGAATTAGGTGCCGCTGTTAGCGTAAATAACCCAGGGATAACTAGTTCCGATGAGTTAGGAAAATTTACCGGTAACCAAACAGACAAGAGGGAGTCAATTCTTCCCAAATACAAACAAGGAGATGATTCTCAAGGGAAACAAATGCAAGAGAAGGCTTCAGAGAGTCGTGAAGAGAAAGTTGTGTATCCTAACAAAATAAAGTATCATGGAAACGTCGAAAAGTCAGCGCTGAAAGATGCTGGTGAAAATAAACACCCCAAATCGAGAGTGGCTAACATCGAAGAGTCTCTGAAATCCAGCCCTGATTACGAAGACGATTACCAAGAAGATTATCAAGTCAAGCGAATTCAAGAGACAGCTGTCGTGGATAAAAAGGAGCAAGTTGTGCATCCTCACAAAATACAGAATCACGATCGCCAAAATGACAGTACCAACGAAAACCCTTCAGCGCTGCAAGAAACTGGTGAAAAGGAAGAACGCAAGGGTGATGGGTCTGAGCGTAAGGAACATTTTACATGCAGAAATGACTTCCAAGAAAGTTCACTCGAACAGCCTGAAAAGGAACAGGTACGGGATCGAAAAAGGCTACGGGAAGGTAACACTGTCAACGGCGAGATTGTGCTGGAGCAAGCAGTCAGTGAAACAAAAGAAAGCTTGGAAACAATAATGGAAAAAGATACCTCTGTGAGCCTAAACAACCAAGGGGAAACTATTTCCGATAATGATGATGATTCTAAAGAAGAAGTACGAGAGAAAGCTATCGTGGGTCAGGAAGAGAAAGTTGTTGAAGAAATACAGGATAAAGATCAACAAGATCAGTGCGATGTCCTTACAAAGAAAGGTCTGTCGCCGTTGCTAGACACTGATGAAAATAAAGAGCACAAGCTCAAAGCGTCTAAGATTGAAGTCCCTCTGAAATCCAGCCCTGACCACGAAGAAACCTTACTCGCGTGTACTGAAAGGCCACAAGAGGACGTTGCAAAGGAAGACCATTACCAAGTCAAACAAGAAAAAGAGAAAGGTCCATTGAGTCACGAACAGAAAAATGGGCATCTCGACGAAATGCAGGATCGTGATCGACATGACCAGAAGGTTGACCCTACAAACAGAGAGCCGTCAGTGTTGCACGAAACTGCTCAAAATGAAGAGCCCAAGCCTGAAGTGTCTAAGACTGAAGAGCAACAAGAGGGGCAACAAGAGCACGTTGCAACGGAAGGTGATTCCCAAGAAAAACAAGTTGAAGAGAAAGGTCCATTGATTCATGAAGAGAAAAATTGGAATTTCGCCGAAATGCAGTATCGTAATCGGCATGATCAGCAGGTTGACCCTACAAACAGAGAACCGTTACTGTTGGAAGAAACTGGTCAAAATGAAGAGCCGAAGCCTGAAGTGTCTAAGACTGAAGAGCCTCTCAAATCCAACCCTGATCATGAAGAAAGCTCACTCAAGTATACTGAGGGACAACAAGAGGACTTTTCAACCGAAGGTGATTCCCAAGAAAAACAAATTAAACAGAATGGTCCATTGAGCCATGAAGAGAAAAATGGGAATTTCGACGAAATGCAGGATGGTGATCGACAAGATCAGAAGGATGACACTACAATCAAAGAGTCACCAGTTTTGGGAGAAACTAATCAAAATGAAGATCCCAAGCTTCAAGTGTCTAAGATTGAAGAGTCTCTCAAATCCAGCCCTGACTGTGAAGAAAGCTCACTCGAGTATACTGAGGGGCAACAAGAGGAAGTTGCAACGGAAGGTGATTCCCAAGAAAAACAATTTGAAGGGAAAAGTCCATTGAGTCATGAAGAGAAAAATGGGAATTTCGACGAAATGCAGTATCCGGATCCACATGATCAGCAGGTTGACCCTACAAACAAAGAACCGTCACCGTTGGAAGAAACTGGTCAAAATGAAGAGCCGAGGCCTGAAGTGTCTAAGATTGAAGAGCCTCTGAAATTTAGTCCGGACCACGAGGAAAGCTCACTCAAGTATACTGAGGGGCAACAAGAGGACGTTTCAACCGAAGGTGATTCCCAAGAAAAACAAGTTGAAGAGAAAGGTCCATTGAGTCATGAAGAGAAAAATGGCGGTCTCGACGAGATGCAGGATCGTGATCGACATGATCAGCAGGTTGACCCTACAATTAAAGAGCCGTCAGTGTTCGAAGAAACTGGTAAAGATGAAGAGCCGAAGCCTGAAGTGTCTAAGATTGAAGAGCCTCTCAAATCCAGCCCTGACCGTGAAGAAAGCTTCCTCGAGTATACTGAGGGGCAACAAGAGGAAGTTGCAACGGAAGGTGATTCCCAACATAAACGAGTTGAAGAGAAAGGTCCATTGAGTGATGAAGAGAAAAACGGAAATCTCGACGAAATGCAGTATCGTGATCGACATGATCAGCAGGTTGACCCTAAAATTAAAGAGCCTTCAGTGTTAGAAGAAACTGGTCAAAATGAAGAGCCCAAGCCTGAAGTGGATAAGATTAAAGAGCCTCTGAAATTTAGTCCGGACCACGAGGAAAGTTCACTCAAGTATACTGAGGGGCAAAAAGTGAAAGTTGCAACGGAAGGTGATTCCCAAGAAAAACAAGTGAATGAGAAAGCTCCATTAGGTCAGGAACAGACAATTGTGCATTTCTACGAAAAGCAGGATCGTGATCGACATCATCAGCAGGATGACCCTACAAACAAACAACCATCAGTGTTAGATAAAACTGGTCAAAGTGAAGAGCCAACGCCTGAAATGTCTAAGACTGAAAATCCTCTGAAATTGAGCCGTGACCAAGACGAAAGCTCACTTGAGTGTACTGAAAGGCCCCAAGAGGACGTTGCTCCGGAAGGTCATTACCAAGTCAAACAAGTAAAAGAGAAAGGTCCATTGACTCATGAAGAGAAAAATGGGCATATCGACAAAATGCAGGATCGTGATCTACATGATCTGAAGGATAACCCTACAATCAAAGGGCCGTCAGTGTTGGAAGAAAAACAAATCAAAGAGAAAGGTCCATTAAGTCACGAACAGACAAATGGGCATCTCGACGAGATGCAGGATCGTGATCGTCATGATCAGAAGGTTGTCCCCACAAACAAGGAGCCGTCACTGTTGCAAGAAACTGGTCAAAATGAACAGCCCAAGCGTGAGGTGTCTAAGATTGAAGAGCCTCTCAAATCCAGCCCGGATCATGAAGAGTATATTGAGGGGCAACAAGAGGAAGTTGCAACGGAAGGTGATTCCCAAGAAAAACAAGTTGAAGAGAAAGGTCCATTGAGGCATGAAGAGAAAAAAGGGAATCTCGACGAAATGCAGTATCGTGATCGACGTGATCAGCCGGTTCATCCTACAGTTAAAGAGTCGTCAGTGTTCGAAGAAAATGGTGAAAATAAAGAGCGGAAGCCTGAAGTGTCTGAGATTGAAGAGACCCTGAAATCCAGCCCTAACTACGATGAAAACTCATTCGAGCACACTGAGAGGCAACAAGGAGTTGTTGTAAGCCAAGATGATTCTCGAGGCAAGCGAGAGCAAGAGAAGGCTCCAATGAGTTCTGAAGTGAAATGTATCAATCAGGAAAAAATACAGGATTATGATCGACATGATCAGCACGATGACTGTAGAAACAAAAACTCAGAGGAGCAAAAAACTGGCGAAACTAAAGAGCTTAAGCGTGAAGGGTCTGACCTCGACGACCCTGTGATATCCAACTGTGACAACGAAGAAATGTCACTTGAACACACTGAGAGGCAACAAGTACAGGAGAAAAAAGAGCTACTACAAAATGAGGCTGTGGAAGTTGAGAGTTTGGTGGAACAACCAGTCAGTGACCAAACAGAAAGCATCCAAACAATAATTGAAGACGATGCCGTTGTTACCGTAAATAATCAAGAGATAACTAATTCTAGTGAGTTAAGGATATCCAACGGTAAGCAAACAGACAAGAGAGAGCCAGTCCTTCCCAAGAACAAAAAAGACGTGGTTGCAACGCAAGATGATTCTCAACAGGTACAAGGGGAAGCCCCAGTGAGTCATGAAGAGGAAGTTTTGCATCTCAGAGCAATACAGGATTATGATGGACATGCTATGCACGGCGATCCTTCAAACAATGCTCAGTCAAAGTCGGTGCTGCCAGAAACTGGTGAAAGTAAACAGACGACGCTTGAAGAATATAAGATTGAAGAGCGACTGAAATTAAACCCTGACTACAAAGAAAGTTCACTCGAATACCTTGAACGGCAAGGAGAAGCTGCAACGCAAAATGATTTTGAAGAGAAAAAAGTGGAAGAGAAAGTTCCACTAACTTATGAAGAGAGATCTCTTCATCCTGGCGAAATGCAGGATCATGATCGACATATCAAGCCTAATAACTCTAAAAACAAAGATCAGTCAGTGTTGCAAGAAACTAGTGAAAATGAAAAGCCTAAGCCTCATGCCGCGAAGATTGCAGAGCCTCTGAAATCCTTTTCTAACAAAGAAGACAGAACACTCGAATTCCTTGAGAGGCAACAAAAGGAAGTTGCAACACAAGATGATTCTCCAGTAAAACAAGTACAAGAGAAAGCTCTCGTGGGTCATAAAGAGCAAGTTATGCATCCGGACAAGATGCAGGATCTCGATCGGCAATTCCAGCAAAATGACTTTACCAGCAAAAACCAGTCCGTGCTGCAGGGAAAGGAAGAACGCAAGCATGAAGGGTTGGAGCGTAAAGAACCTCTTGAATCAAGCTGTAACTTCGAAGAAAGGTTACTCGAAAATCTTGAAAGGGAGCAGGTGAAGAACGAAAAAAAGATGCAAGAAGATAACGCTGTTAACGGTGGGAGTGTTGTGGAACAAGCAGACAGTGACAAAACAGAAAGCTTGGAAACAATAAATGAAGATGCCTTCGTTAGCCTAAATAGCTTAGTGAATGCCTCTTCCGATGATGATGACTTTCAAGAGCAGCAAAAACGAGATATAACTTTCGTGGGTCATGAAGAGAAAGTTCTTGAAGAACTGCTGGATAAAGATCTGATTCAACAACATCAGTATGGTGATCTTACAGACAAAGATCTTATTGTGCAGCCGGAAACTAGTGAAAATCAAGAGCCAAAGCTAAAAGCGACTAAGATTGAAGCACCTCTGAAATCCACCCCTGACTACGAAGAATGCTCACTCGAGTATTCTGAGAAGCAAGAAGAGGAATTTGATTCCCAAGACAAACAAGTAAAAGAGGAAGGTCCGTCAATGCATGAACAGAAAATAGTGCATCTCGACGAAGTGCAGGATCTTGATCAACATGACCAGCAGGATGACCCTACACAGAAAGAGCCGCCAGTGCTGCAAGAAATTGGTGAAAATGAAGAGGCCAGGCTTGAAGATTCTGAGCTTGAAGAGCTTAAGATTAAAGAAACCCTAAGGTCTAGCTGTGACTACGAAGAAAAGTCACTCGAAAACCCTGACAGCAACCAAGTGCAGCAGCAAAAAGAGCTACAGAAAGATGACGTTGTCGGTGAAAATGTGGTGGAACAGGAAGTCATTGACAAAACAGAAAGCATCGAAACGATGATTGAAGATATTTGTTTTAGCGCAAGCAGCCGGGTGACAGCTGATTCCGATGAGTTTGATAAACCCAGCAGAAAGCAAACAAACACGACAGACCCAATCCTTTCCAAGTGCAAGGAAAATGAAGTTCCACTGCAAGGTGATTGTCAAGACAGACCAGTGCAAAAGGAAGCTCCAGTGCGTCACGAGGCAAATGTTGAAGTTCATGATGGATTTTATCTCCAGGATGACCCTGCAGATAATAATCAGCCAGTGGTGCAAATGACTAATAACAATAAAAAGCTCAAGCTCAAAGAGCCTATTAAACCCAGCTTTGACAACGAAGAATGGCCGGAACAGAGAGAGGCACCGGTAAACAAGAAAAGGAAGTCAGCGATAAGTGTGTTGTGGTGCTGGTGTTGTGGATAGCAGTTTCATTTTTCATGCAAACATTCAGGTGTAGATGTTTCACTTTTCAATATGGAAAACCCATCACAGATCGAGACCGTAAAATATAGAGGGACATTTAAAGACATGAAGAAAAACAAGTACAAGCATCACATCCACGCAATCTGTACAGCAACTGCCTTGCTAAAATCTAGGACAGGCCTTTTTTTCTGATAATCGTAGTTAAGCTAGAACTCATGAAGATGGACTGAGTAGTATTTGCGTGATCTTACCAAGTAAAACCAGTTTCAGAGAAAAGTGCTGATGGAAACTTAAAGAACCAGACTTTAATGAATCTGAGATTTTCTCGCGACAGAAATTTTCAATTGAAAGGTTTTTTTTTTTTTTAAAAATATTACCAGCCCTTTACATCAAAAATATCAACAAGGGGTACTTTTGGTGTATCGGACACGTGAAAACTCCTTTCTGTTTTATGTGACAATTTCTTCTATTCAGTTTGAGGCGTAGTGGCAAAGGGGGAGGGTGCTTTATTTTGTTTTTATCAGCTCGTGAAGAAAATAATTATTCTAAAACTCGAAGCGCTTTTAAAAGAGAGAGATGCTTTATTCAGATTTGTCTCGCAGGTGAGAAATTGACTGCATTTGAAAAAAATAAATGGAGCCATTTTGCTCAAACTGTAGTCTACCTCTTGCAAAGGGGGCAGGATTTCTCTACGCGACAAGCAGCACTGCGAACCATTCACACAGGATGGAGCTATGTGATAGGAGGGCGATTTCAAAAATTAAATATATAGAAAATTGACATTTAGACTATTACTATTATATTAGTCATATTTGATATACTGCTTACAACGTAGGAATCCCTACCCTCTTGGTGTCTGTGTTTTCAAAGACAATTGTCACTTTCTCAGGTCTTTTTGTCTTACCATTCCATTGTTATGTGAATTTTTTGCGCTTAAAAGAGAGTGATGTTTTGTGGAGAATGATTACCATAAGAACAATGAAAACGTGCAATATATTATGCACGCACGTGGATTCCTTATTCATTCAGGTATGTCATTACAAGTTGATTATTTTTTGAGAGCAAGAGCCCCAGGCGAGACAGATTAAGTCTTCCGCATGTACGTACTAAAAGTAGGTAGGACGAAATCAGGTGAGTCAAGTGTTGAACTTGCTAACATGTAAAATTAGATCGGAACTCAGTTTAAAAAAGTCAAATCAAAGTTAATGAAGGTTCCTGCTCTGTCATTTCACCGATGGAATTGCGACACGGACGAGTTACGAAATTGGGTATTCAATGTATTCCAGAGTATTACATGCTTGGGACGGCTTCAAAACCATGAAAAATCAATACGTTTAGCTTACAAAATAAAGGCGTTTTGCAACATGCCTCAGATAACATATTTCAAGTTACAAGCACTTCAAGACATAGTTTACGGTCCATTATGAAATTTTGAAAGTGTTAATGAAGGGATAAGTGTGTACTTTCACTGCAAATTGCATACCCTAAGTATTGGGAGCCTGCTAACGCTTCGAGAGGGATGGGGAAGTAGAGCTGCTCTGCGTACCTGATAGTTGGTCAAAGAAGACTAACGAGAGCTATTAACTTGTAAGATCAATTTTAAGAGGGGTTTAGTTATAACATTTTAGATGGAAGCTCGTCTTAAGTTCACTATTTTTCCACCAACAAAGCCAAAAACTAATAGGTCACATCGCGCCAAATGGTAGCATAGAAACCTATCAGATCTGTGACGATCCAAGCAGTTTTAAGATCGGGGCGGCCAAACTTCGCTCCATTACAGAAACTGCGCCTAAATTGCGTTCTCATGCTTGAACAGAAACGATATGGCGGCGCAAAGAGCAATCC
Source organism: Porites rus (assembly GCA_964035705.1). Lineage (NCBI taxonomy): Eukaryota > Metazoa > Cnidaria > Anthozoa > Scleractinia > Poritidae > Porites > Porites rus. The sequence goes on along the minus strand of OZ037999.1, from coordinate 30,136,903 downwards.
TGGGAGACATGTATGGTAAATTCAAGAGGCACGCGGTCATTACTCAGGCTAACGATTCTTTACCTAGTTTGCATCAAACATTTAACCAAATGTCATATCGACACGTATCGATGGGCAACGTTCTTGGGATCAGTAGCACGCGCGTTCAGGTTCGCTGCTTTTCCATAAACGGTTTTCGAAAGTAAACAAACAATTCTTTAGAAACTTGAAGAGCGTGATGGATTTCAAAATTCAAAAGAAAAAACTATGGAACACTAGCCAGCAAATTGAATGCAGTCGCCTTATTTACAGGTTTCTCAATTCTAGGCAATTCGCTTCTTCATTTCATAGAATAGAAGGCACAAGCATTTGTTATATGCTATATATGGTATCTTCAACTTCCGACGATGTACGTGCAAAAAAAGAATAACAACAAAAGACCAACGCCTCTCAAATACGCCGCTTGCGTTATTACGGGGCACGGGACTGACCTCTTAAGCCTTATGTCTTCCGCATCCGCTTTTAATACCTTATAAAACGAGAATTGAAACTTAGTGAGTCTGTTTAATTGTACTAGTGCTTGCAAAATACGGATCACACAAATAATTCTTTAGAAACTCTTTAGAAACTTAAAGTGCGGGATGGATTTCAAAATTAAAAAGAAAAAACTATGGAACACTAGCCAGCAAATTGAATGCAGCCGCCTTATGCACAGTTTTCTCAAATCTAGGCGATTCGCTTCTTCATTTCATCTAATAGAAGGCCCAATCATGTGTTATATATGCTATTATGGTATATTGCGTTTTCCGACGATGTGACGAGCAAAAAAAACAAATAACATCAAAAGAACAATGCCTCTCAAATACGCCGCTTGCGATATTACAGGGCACGGGACTGACCACTTGAGCCTTATGACTTCCGCATCCGCTATTAATACCTTATAAAACGAGAACTGAAACTTGGTGAGTCTGTTTAAGTGTACTGGTGCTCGTAAAACACGGATCGCGCTTGAAAAGGTAAGACCGCCTAAATTTTATGATAAAGGGGATAATATAGCGCATTTTTGGGTCTCTTTTCAAGAGCGGCCATTTAATTCAGTTGAATTTGAAAAAGCAACGAAGGTATACAACTAAACTTTAGTCGGGACATTTTACTGTACTGACTCGCAGTGTCTCTCGAGTGTCCAACAGCACCATTATACAGTAACCCTCCCCGCAAAAAAAATGTAATTGCATATGAAGCACAACCCTCACTTTGGGAGAAATTTTTTGCACAGCACCGGCAAATATTAGAATCATGGAAAGTTGAAAAAGGCTAGTAAGATTAAACAAGTATAATTAATGATATAGACAGTGGGAATACACTAGTATTCACGGTTAAATACTTTACGTGCGATATTATTACCGATATGTGTTTACTTGCCTTTGCGGTGTTTTTCTCGGCCTTGAGAGCAGAGAAATATTCTTGTTATTGCGGTTTTCTTTCATCTAAGGTTTGACTAGTGCTCAATAAATTAACGGAGCATGAGATTACAATAAGAGCCAGAACAACGCGCAGTGAGTGTTGGAAAACGGTTTCAAAGACCGTTTTTCTGATTCTTATCATACGCCTCCTTTTCGCTCAGGCAAATTAAGGCTATTTTAAGCGCAGCCCTCCACATTAGTTGTTGTCTTCGTTAATTTCAAACGATCTTCAAAAAAAATATATCCTCAGGCGATTGACAAGGACACGTTGGGACAAACATGACCCTTCAGAAATGGTGTTCAATGACGTCAGAATTGAGCCACATTTTGCATCCATTTGATGCACAACAGGCTGCGCCTGCAGACAAGACCAGCATGGAAGCACATTAGACCAACCGTTATATGTCTGACGCACAAGCGAGTTAATTTTTGTTGTTGTTCATACGGTAGAATTTACTTAACTATCTATCTACTAGATACTATTGGTCTAGTTAGGACATTCTGAGTATGCTAATTGCCACAGCTTTGAATCGTAACGGAGCATGAAGGAAAAAAGTCAGAGTACGCGGATCGCCTCAGATTACTTGAAAACCTACAATCTCTTTTTAAAAATTTGCGTTTTCAATCGATTTTCAAATTTTACTTTCCTGTTCCAGGGTCTCTCGTTTTTCGCTTTTTGCCAGGAACCTGAGTTCTACTTATGTGGCGTTCGAGTTGCCGTGACTGATATAACGTTCTGTATTTTGTTCTCCCAGCTTCTTCATGGACCCTAAAGAGTGCAGTGTAATAGATCGACATTACCTAAGACTGGAGCAATGTCTTGAGCCATCCAAACTATTACGCTACCTTAAAACTGTTGGTGTTCTTGACGATGACGATGTAGAGACGATTCGAGAAAAGAAAAAGTCAAGAGAAGCACAAGTGGCGACATTTGTAGATATTATAAAGAGAAGAGAAAACGGATTTAGGCGGTTACTACAAGCTTTGCTGAAATCCAAAGTGCAGGCTTTCTTGGCACGAGAGCTGCTTCAAGATGATGTTTACAACGAAGAAGGTTTGGTGCCCATTTTTATTCTACTGATTTTGCCTTGAATTGCGCCAGGATTTCGTAATCGATGAAAAGTGTTTATGATATTTCCAAGGTGTTTAGGTTTTTTTACGCTTTCATCACTTCACGTGTCGTGACTTGCACCTAAAACTTTCTCTTCGAAGGCAACTCCAACGTATTTACTGCAGATTTATTCAACGACTTTCCCTTCTATTCCTTTTTTTGGTGAATACGGTGTCTTACATTCCATAATATTTACTTTAAATTTAGTTCAACATCGTGAAGAAACTTATTCATAAG
>OZ037999.1:30064113-30131613 GCA_964035705.1 Porites rus | reverse complement strand
CACATCGAAGCTCACCCTGCTTAGACAAGCTTCAGGTCCAAACCGAGCACTTAAGTAGAGGACGGCTGACCGCAAGCTGGAAAAGTCTGAATGCTCATTACTATGAGCTCGACGAATATGACGACGAAATTAACGTTGAACTGGACGCTAGTAACGTCCTAGACACTCTGCGCAGACTGAAAATCCATACCAACGCTTTGTACAATGATGCATTGAACGAAAGAGATGAACTACGCTACCTAAAAGGAATTGCTTCTAGAATGCAATCAAGATGAATCAAATGTAACATGAAAGTCGCCCGAAATGAAATACAGTATTCAAATCAAAATCTAAAAGGATAAGAGCGCGGGTTGTAGATAGCCGACTAGTCCATTTTGTTTTGTTTACTGATGGCTTTGTCAGCTTTTAAAAAAGCAGTCCCACAGCTAAGGTTCTAGCTAATTCTATATAATTTTCTGTGTTCTATTAAGTAATTGGGCTTTTTATTGTAAATAGCTGTGTCACATAATTTTAGGCTTTATACTGTAAATAAGTTTTTGGATTTCCCTTTCTTTCTCCTCGGCTTATTAGCATGTTTTTGCTAGAGGTGTAACCAACCTCATCAAACCCGAGATTAAATAACGCTTCATTCATTCATTCATTTATGGCGTTGTCTAAGAAACTATCAAAATCTTTATCACGAACATAAACATCAACAACTTTTTGGGCCACTTAATTGTCGGGAGTTTCGAGAAATGGCCCCTAAGGACCAGGCTTCCAAACTAAGTCAGTAAAAGCCCAGAAGGTGGCACTGCAATTGTACTAGACCGTCCACTTTCTCTAAGACGGATACCACTGGGAACAACATTAAGTGTTGGTCACAGATAGGTGTCTGCTTTATAGACCTCTTTCATAATAGTGGCCTATTAATATATTCTTTTATATGTATGATAATTAGGCTTTCTGATCTTGTTTGAAAGTAAGAGTTCTTTTGTATTTTACACATGCTAACAAGGTCAGAAGGCTAATTATCATACATATAAAAGAATATATTCATAGGCAGCCATTATGAAAGAGGTCTATAGAGGTCCAAAATAACAGACTAGTAGAATGGACAAACTGGGCATTTGCTTCAGGAGGTGTCCGTCTTATAGAGGTGGCAGATGTGATCATATACTGAGATGAACACTGATCACTGTAATCACCCTAAATAGCTATATGTGCTATCACATTGCAGAATATGAAGAATTGAAAAGAATTTTTTTAAGAGAGTCAGCCTTAACAATGAGGTTTTCATATAATATTCGAGGATGGTTTTCATGTACAATATTTATAATAAGGATGGATCAAAAGGGAAAAATTGAGTATTAATAAATTATGCTTTCCTTATGGTATTTATGTTGGATATTGTGGAATTTAACTGCTTTTATTTAATTAAAATTTTTGAATAAAAATTCCATCTGGTTGTCTTAATAAGAGTGAAGGGAACAAACATCAACCCTGTTAACAACAGCTCAGTGTCGTCAATCTCATTCCAAACTATGTCATCAATGATCATCAATGAGCATCGACTATGTCCATCGATGATTCATCGATAGACATAGTTGAAGAGGTAGTTGATACCGATTCGGTTTCCACTTATATGGTTACTCCTCCATTTCATCTCACCCGTACGCGAATTAAACCCCTGTTAACACCAGGTCATTGTTCTTAACGCCAGTGTAAAATACACGTTAAGCATCCCAGTGCAGACCGTAGCTCAGTCTTTTCAGGGTGAAGGGGGTGGTCGGTGAGAGGTCATGCCGGAGCCGCACGCAAAGCCAAGACGCGAAATTGGAAACGTTAGGCTTACTCGACAAGGCCAGTCGCCACAAAATCTGAAATATGCTGATTGCAATACTTGTATCTTAAAGACTTTATACACATGTATAGAGTGTTTTCACTCACGTGGCCAGAACAAAAGAAAGCGTTTGCATAAGAAAAGAGTACACATCGCGTAGAATGCCCGGTCGCATCCGGGAATTTAACAGGCTAGAGCCACATTCGAGCCACGATAAAATAAATATGGCGAAATAATAAGACTCAAGACTGAAGCGACTTTCAAAGTTTTTTGTCTCTGATTGTGAGTTACTCATAACCAAATCTCATTGAGTACCACCGGAATATTTATAATTATCAAGAAACATCAAATTCAAGATCTTACCTTCGATTAATGCCAGCTTATCGAATTTCACTGGGTTTTTCGCGCTAAAAACCAACCAAAAAATCGCCATTTTTGTATGGACTTTCACCTGCGTAGACTTTCGCGGAAAGATTACAACCAAAGTTTGCAGAAATCGCGAACTGTACCACCTGATATCGTGACATCTCTTGTCTGCCTTTAAAACCACCACAGTCTTTTAAACCAATTATTTTGATACAAACTGGATTTTTTGTTTTCCTTTAAATTTGACCTGAACCCGTGAGGGGTAGCCAGCGCAAAGAAAATTTCCAGAAAACGTCTTTGAAAGCTAAGAAAAATTCCTCTGCGTTTCGGCCGCCATCTTTGTTTCCAGTACTCTTTGACCGTTTTATTGTTTTTACCTCATCCATGCTTCATTAAGGAGAGCAGAGTAGGTCTGGGACAAAGTAAATACAGCTCAACATGGCGAACATGGCGCGAAAATGGCGATGTTGTTGCGTTGTTTTTGAATTGCAATCTCTTAACTGAATGAAGTATAAACCGAACACCTCAGGAAGAGGATCGGAATGAATATTTGAACAGAGGAATACGGACATTCAAAACACGACTCGGAAATGATGGTAAGATAATGATGATGACGTAGTTCAGCTCTTTGTGCATTGTATGAACCACCTCTAATTGCTCGCTTTTGCTCTCCACACTGCCTGGTTCGATAGTAAACTAGGCTGCAGTCTATTGCTGGTCTATAATTCTCAGAATGTTAAGCTATGTTAAGGTCTTTATTCCCCTTGTGTTGTAAGTGAAAACTACGGAAACACCAACCTATGGAGATCTTAAGCCTGTCTCTTTAGTCTGTGGTAGTAACCTAGTATAAACCCCAACATAAATCACTACTCCCACCTCATCATAAACACAAATCAAACCAATTCCCAAAATATAACATGATTGTAATTCAGGACTCATATTCTGACATCTTGGGCTCCTTGTCTAAGATGAAAAAGTTGTTTTTATGACAAAATAGTCTTGTCCCTGGGGGATACTCCTGCGAATTCTTGGTAGGGGTGTGCTGCTGGTTCTTTACATCCTGTCCCTATTTCAGACCATAAGATGTCTCTTTCCAACCTATTTTCAGACCTGGCCTCTTAAATCCATACTCGCTTTCCGAAAATGTCATGATTACTTAGTTTAGATCACCAACAAAATGGTTTTTTTAAATCCATTTCAAATTGAAAACATGGCAAGAACCCTACCCTTTAGAGCAGCACATACCTATATAGCTTATACAAGGGAGTACCTGGCTGGGGTTTCGTCATCGATGAAATATTTGCAACAATGCCACAGAAGCCATACTATGCTTGAAAACATTTGTGAAGTTTGCATTGAGGGAAAATGGGCCTTATCCCAAACATAAGCACAGAAAAGCTCAAAATTTGGGTCTACAATGTAGAAGATGTGATTACTCGTATGGGAGACAGGGAGGGTTTGCACAGTATCTGTGAGACCCCTGAATAATTCAGATTTTAGCATATATGAGACAAATATTTTAACAAAAGTTTTCATCTTTTATCTACTCTAGCAATATTATTTACAGCTTGTATACACAGAAACCTTAGCACACTACTTTACTTTACATCAAAAGCATACAGCATTATTACTAACAATGTATCCATTTCTTTTCAGTATTTTATCAGCCAATAAAATCATGCTATTTTTATTGTAAAATGCCCCTTGATTTATTGATTTCCCATTTCAAATTCTCAGCAAATTAAATAAGCTTAATTATTCCCACTGCATTACAAAGTACATGTACATAGTTAAGACAATTTTTCTATTTTGTGACAAAAATGATTATCAACAATCAGCAAGGTGTCTTATGGTAAGATGAGGTACAACTGTTCTTAAATGCACCCTCTTATAAATTTTAATCATTTTAATTTAAGTAATTTACAGTAACAGAAGCTCTTTTAAATAATCTTTCTGTATATTTACTGCAACACAACAACCCAATTTTCACAACTTATAATTACATTAGAAACAACTTAAATAATTTTCCTAGGGAAAAAGGTACAATGGACTTAAATGTGCACAACAAAAGGTAACTTCCTATTCTTTTTACCTTCTCCTCACACCATCCAAGATCTCAATTGACATCCCATCGTCATCTCGGAAATACGAGTTTTTTCTGATAATTTTAACGTGTGATGATGTGCATTTATAGGGGCTCTGTCATGTTTTCTGCACCTCACTCATTGTTTATCAAGTGTGAAATTTGCAATCCATATAAATCTACTTCTTCTGCTGCATATGAGTTGTTCTTTTGTGCTAAATTCAAACTATTAAATAATTGGAGGTTTCCTTCATTTTCAACCTGGTAATTTTATGTTAAAAATATAATAACTAAATATCGGTTGACAGAGCTCCTGTTAAGTGTTGCTATGGCAGTGAGGATGTATAGGGGTTCATATTTTGCCTTTAGAGATTCCTATATCACAAAATGTCCTCAGTTTTAATTTGCAATCAAAGATACGCTCTTCAAGTTTACACAGCAGCAGAGAGGACCAAACAGGTTTTCCCGCTACTTTTTAAACAGCATTCAGTTCCTATCCACTCATTGTGTTGTTTTCGAGGGCCGTATCAAAATTAATGTTGATAATTTTTCACAGGATCGCGTGCTGGTTGAGTTTATCAAGCCGCCAAAATACACCAAATAATTTGATTGCCCAGTTTGTACGCGAGGTAAATGCCTCAATTCAGCACCTTTTTGTCCAGAGCTATTTAAACCTATTTAACACTACAAAACAAACTTCAAACTGCAAGTTCATCATTTGTGGCCGTTTATATGTATAAAGTCAGTATGTTAACAGACCTCACAGAAGAATCCCTAACGTTAGGATTTCGAAGCGCTTCATTTCTGATTGGGCGAATTCTTATGTTAGAGACGAGTGTGTGAAAACAGTGATGGAGAAATTCGTCCTTCGACTGAAGGTTTTCTCTACTTCTCTAATATCTCGCTCGAAGAGTGACCTGAGATCAGGCTCTACTTTCGTTTCTTGTTGAAAATTACATTCTGGCAGGCAATGGGCCTGAGCTCAGGTTACTCGAAGAGCTTCAAGACTCACTTTGCTAAGCGGGAGGGCTGTTAACATTTTTCTTAACATATGGCTTTAACTTTTCAACGAGATCATTTCGTCCAATCTCTTTCAGTGTCCAAACAAAATGGCGCAATGGAAGGTTAGGATATTTTGTCTGGAGATGATTCATCAACATTTTTGAAGGACTTCTGTTGGTAAGATGCTCAGAGTGCAAAGCATTGCGTACTTCCAGTGGAATTCCCTTGTAACATGCAGCTAACCGTTCGTAGTCCCACCTAAACCTGAACCGCGATCTTCCATTATCAAGGCTCGAGCACATCTCGTCAAATACGCCCTGGTTATTACTTTCCAACTCGGTAAGAGTCACATCATCTAAATGAAAAATAACTTGATTAGCGGGTTTCCCTTAAATTCCCCTGTATTATCTGTGCACAAAACCCATTACCTTTGAGATGCAGTCACTTGTTTATTTTTGAATTTCCATTTAGCCTGCGAGCAAGCTCATCTTTTAGGGTAGTTACAAGAAATCACGCGAGAACAGTATCTGTGTTCTCTCGCGGCTTGCTTCGCTTGCCATTAGTGGAGAGCTTGCTCGCACGCTAATATCCATTTTACGAACTCAACCAAGCATGTACTATAAAAGACAGTACCTGCACGGGACAGCGGTCATCTCTCTTGTTTTCATATTGGGTACCCCCTCCCTGTTGTGACGTCATTCATGATAATAAATGATGTATTTCTTGGCACAGATACCCTGTGACCTGTGTTATGTATTGCGATAACTATAGCCTTTTAACGTCTTGTACAAGTTGAATCATGCATCCTCACGCCATTTTGATTAATTTCCGCGAAAGCGATTGACTATTAATCTCGTGCTCAAGTCAGAATCATATTATATTTCAAGCCCTTACATCTGATCAGTTATTTAGTATGCTGGTTGAACATTTTACCTTGGTTAAGCTCCTCTTGTGATGCTGATGTAAGTGGTCTGCAGAGTTCAATGTCGTCCACTGCACTGTCATCATTCGAATTTCTGTTGCAGCGAGCCAGGACGGTATCCGCGTTTATTCGCCGACATAACTTAAATGCAACGAGAACAATTATTCCTATGGTGGCGAATGCTGCACACACTGTGCAAACAATTAACAGTACGTTGTCATTTCCATTAGTGTTCTGGTTGTGGGACCTTGCCGCTTTGGTTTGGGAATCTACCACGAGGTTGTTCCCTGACAAGGTTGGTAAGACGTTAGAGGTATGTTCCTCAGGTTTGGATTCTAACCAAGTTGGGTCACTCGTTATCGACTTCTTGTACGTTGTTGGTGAGGTTGTAGATACTTTTAGTCGAACTGTTTCAGAACTGTTAGACCGCTTTGATTCCCTGCTGCAAGGTGTTGAGCGAACTTTGCATTTCTTCTCCGAATTTGCACATTCCTGTGCGATTTCATCTTTCTCATCGTTACAGCAGTCTGTGCAAGGATGGCATCCGAAGATAAATGGCTCCTCATAATATCCGGGCAAGCATTTATCATCACATTCAGTGTTTGATGAAACAGTACAGTTCTTTTTTATGGCTTTCCCGGAACACATCCTACACGCTTTACACTGTTCTTTGCCGTCTGCGTCTGAGTAAGTTTTACCACTTTGGCATTCTACACAGTCAACTGGAGTTTTGTATGGAACAGAACTGCCGCACGGGACAGAAGGCTCTTGTCCCTTAAAGCAATAAGGGCATTCCAGACATTTGTACTGGTCTCCTGATGTAGAGTTGGGTTTCCAGTGTATCTGTCCTGCCTTGCACGGAAATGGTTCTCCAAATAAACATACCTATGAGTAAAAAAGTGACATTATGAAAAATATCTCAATCTGAAACAGAGGCTGCAAAGATTAGCATAATGATGGGAAATAGTGTGACCGAAAATGTGTAAGTTAAGACATGGGAGAGTTTGTTGTAGAAGACATTGTTTCCCCAGCCTTGCTGCCGGCATGAAGGTACCATGTTCCAGGCGTTCAGACAGAAAGTACACAATCGCTTTGTATTAGTTTTTCGTCGTGACGACCGTGAACTGGCCACTGACACTAAGGTGGCTTCACCCTTCAAAGAGCGTGAAAAACAGACACATTCAAGGGCGACTGAGTGTTGGTGAGCTCCTTCTCTAACGAATTGTAAAAACGAAAAACTGAAAGTATCGGGAAGAATAGAAAAAAAGGACATGCTCAAGTGTTGCAAGAAGGAAAGTAAACTGGAATCGGTAAGAACAGAAAAGAATAGAAAAAAAATGTGCTCAAGAGAGAAGGCGAGAGAGAGAGAGATCGTCGAACGCGTGCACGCATATGCTAATAAAAAAACGCGGGGGATTTGACCGCAGGACTCCCGACCAAAATTTAAAATGTGTAAGAGCCTGTACCAATCACTGACGTAATCAACCCACACTATTGCATCACATTTTGAATTCTTCAATAAGATCATTACTAAAGATATACCCTCTGTCACACCACTGATAAATAAACCGCCTACATTTTCCTATCCAGTTTTACGAATATCGACGCTACGATACTTTTATAACCAGAAAAGATAAAAGTCCAGTTTTAGAGACAGCCATGAGAGACAGTAATTTAATTATCCTATCTTTATCCGACTGTCTCTTGTAAACACTTTCTAGATAAAACAAACCCGGGAACAAACTACGTACATATATTGTTATATTTCATTCAAGCTAGTAATTTGCATATAAAACAAAAAGTATGATGGGCAGTAAGTAGTTGCAGCTGCGTTAGATATGACATGTTAAGTTTAATGAAAACTTAGCCGAAATGATCACCGTTTAACGAAGCTAGAAACCTGGTAACTGACAATTGTGTGATATTTAAAAATATTTGCCTGTAATGACATTTGCGCAACAATCTTGGGAACGTTCAACGTATCGCTTATCAGGGTAAACCGTTATCAAAAAAACGTAAGTCCTAGAATTTGCTAATGTTAAGCGAGTCCCCAGAAAAGCTCAGAAGGGACGTCGGGCAGTAGACGTTCTCTGCAACTAGTTTACAACACGTTTTGATGCGTCAGCAAATTTATATCAGCGACTAAAATCTACAGTATTTTTGCGATTAAAGAAGAAGAGCTAAAGGTGAATAGAAAGTAATCTGTACCAGTGTGTCCTTCCTACCATTAACATGGAAGATTTGAAGGTTATAGTACTCACTATTCGGCCCAAAACCATAATGACTAGCAGGCGCCATTTCGCCATCATGGCGGCAATGATCCTCGTGCTCAAGGCCCAGCAAGTTCTAAATCGTCCCACTCCGGGATAAGTGTGAGATTTTCCTTATGCTACTACGAAAGGTTCCGCTAGATAGTAGGACTGCTGAATAGGATAAAAACACCGTGATTTTAAAAAGATTTAGGTCATACGAACTTCCTAACTCTCGCGAGTGAGTGAGGCTTCTAACAGACTGACTGGGCAGTTATATATTCAGATAGTGTCACAAATAACTGTCACCTAATACTGAAATTCAATACCCAACTGAGTTAAACGCAAGTAAGCGTAGGCCAAGAGTATTTAATACCTCATGAAACATTCCGTTTACTATCACGTTATTTGCATACTGGAGCCGTTTAATAGTGTGGTTAGTTACAAATACAGGTGTCAGCAGAAGGGGTGTAAGGCCTAAACTAGCATAGCCATTCGAAAGCCTTTAGCGTTTGACTAAAGAAAGTTGAAAGGATATTTCGGGGATTCCCCCAATGCAAATACAGCATTGCGTAAGTGTTAGGTATCCGTGATAAAAAACGCGAGCAAATCGACCAGTTTACCTGAAAAACGAGCTTTAAGGGTGGAAATACATCTTTTCTGAAAAGGTTTCAACGTCTCTGGCAATAGCCTTTTTATTTAATTCATGACTTACCTTACTACATACTTATCCGGTGAGTTAACTCGTGATGCTTTTTTTTTTTTGCATTTTTGCCTGTTAAAGATTGTCCATTCACACTTTTCCAGTGTTTACAGAACCCAATAATATTACTGTTATGCAACACATTCTTGTTAGGTCTGGTTCATACCGATCACGCGCCCGTGGGTGTGGGGGTCACTCAAGGGAGGTTTACCTTTCAAACCCTGACCCCTATGGGGTACTATAGGAATTTTTGGGTGGGGATGTATCGCTGGGACCCTGAAACCCTTAACCTATACCAGAGCTACAATCTTGGACAAAATAAAATGGAACAGCAAACCCTTATCCCCCCCCCCCCCCCCAAATCAAGGATGAAGCCGCGCGAAGGGCAAAAACGCGCCATTTTCCCATCCTTGATTTGGGGGGGAGGGGTGGGGTCTAGGTTTTCCATTTATTTTGTCCAAGATTGTAGTTTTAAAGCTAGTTTAGCTGAATTTTGCTACCCTATATGACTAAACTCCTCCAGCCCCCCCCCCCATTCATCCTAGAGTAGCAGTCTTTCCAAAACAAAACCGATTTGATTTTGTTACATATTTCAGTGGCAATTCCCGGTTTCCCAAGTCTAGACTGAAATCCAGTCCCTTGGAAAACGATACCCTATTCTAGACCCAAGGTTCTCCCAGAGTAAACTGTTGAAAACCATACCCTTCACAGCGGCACATACCTATATAGCCCATATATGGCGTTATACCCCCTTTGGTCCTGACCAACCCTGATTCTTTAATCTGTTTCAAAAAGACAATTTAGAAAATTTTAAAACTAGCAAAATGGAATAAGATTTTTCGTGAAAAATAATTGTTGGTTTATGCACCACACGCAAATAATCCATTTTCTCATTTCCTGCTGATCGTAGGGAAATTTGAATTTACTCTACCAGTCCCTATCTCCTTGTGAGACGTCACGACCTATGGTATATTTTTGGAAGAAACAAGGCGGGACATTAACAACGCATCTTTTCAGGTTTGTAAAAATAGGATTTTATACGTTCAGTTTTTAGAACGTCGTTCGAAACGATATTCTCAAGGGTGAACTACTGAAGAACTATGCATAAAGTAAGCAACCACAACATTGACCCCAAAGCACAATTCTCTTTTCCGTCGGGAATTCCCCTAACCATCCCTATGTGGTCCATAATGCGTGCATTAGACAGTCATCTCGCAATCAAGGTCAAACCTGTGCAACTGGTATAAGTCATAACATATAGTCATTGGTTTACTATATTGCCCATATATGTACAAGTTTTCCAGGGCTCGAAGTTAACTTTTTAGTGCACTTGTAAAGTTTTGCTAGTAAGATTTTTTTCCACTAGCAAAGTGGTAAGACCACTAGCAAATCTCTCCTTTGTTCGGGCGACATGGATGATTCTAACTCACAAGCGTCAGTGCTAGTGGATGGTTTTCTCACTCGCAGATTATCAAAACCACTCGCATTTTGCTAGTTTGCGAGCGTGAATTTCGAGCCCTGGGGTCCGTTTCTCGAAAGTCCCGGTAACTTTTCGGGCCCGAAATCAGATTTTCAAATCGAAATACAAAGAATAAGAGCGCGGGTCCTGGCTAGAAAACTGTTCCTTTTTGTTTCATTAACTGATAGTTTTATCATGTTAAATGCAAAACTATTGAAACCTCTATCTTGCATGTAAACAACAACAGCTTTGCGGGCCCGTTAATTATCGGGACTTTCGAGAAACGGGCCCCTGGTCACTTTTCGCTGAGTTTGTAACATCTCGCGTGAGAAGGAATTCGTGCGCCTCATTTAATATCGTACTTGCTCTCGAAGTTAAAAGAGGTCTTTCCTATATCCCCTCAGGGGTAATCTTAACCCTAAAAAATTAAATCTACGACGGGACTCGATAAAAGGAACAGCTGGTTTTGCCGTACTTACTGAAAAAGCTAAAAATACATCCATTCGTAGATTAAGAAAGAGGCTGTGAAAGGCGATACTCCAATTTCGGCACAAGAAAAAACTGCTTTTTTAATTCGATGCAAACTTGTGCCAGGTAACTTGTTTATTGGTAAAGGAAAAAAAACCTACAATTCTTAAGAAAAGCTAAATAAACCTCTATCCGTAGATTAAAAATGAGGCTGTGAAAGGCGGTGCTCTAATCTCGGCACAAGAAGAACTTGGCTGCTTTTCTAAGTTGATCCAAATGTCGTGTGACTTGTTTATTTATTGTCTAAAGGAGATATTTCATGACAGCGTGGAATTGACTAGCACTTCCCATAGTTCAAGCAACTCATTGGAAATACAATACAATAAATCTGATAATACAATACACATAAAATACTATTAACAAAATTGATTGAAAAGACCATTTTGAATAAAAAAGTGTATATCATTAAGGCAGAGCTCCTGTTCATAAAAAACATCGATTCATGACAAACGAAAGATTACGTCTGGGAAGAGATCACAAACTCCGCTTCCTTGAAGGCTACTTGTGCTTCCCCATATTGGGTTTCCTGTGGTTGTGTGAGCCGTCGCACCAATGGGACCTACCTTACTTGTTTGGGCTTTACCATTTTACAATAGCAATGCACTCAGCTGGACACTCCCTTGTGAAAAAGCGATGTTCATTTATAAAGGTAATCTTTTAGGATGTCAACGATATCTTGCCTATCAATTTTTTTCTTCTTCAACACTTTTATAAATTCAAATACAGTTAAATTGGGTAGTCTAGCTTCCAGGGCCTCTAGCAGTAGTCTTGAAGGACCTCCCGATCCAGATGGCTGTAACTCCTTTTCTAGTTCCCAGATATCTTCCTGTTTAAACCCGAACGCTTCAGCTACAGTTTTAAAGTCGCCTTTTTTTGTTCCTTTAGGCTTTGTGTCCAGTCGCTTCCAGACCCTTTCGTAAGCGTCTAATGAACGGGATTTTAGTGCATTCAAAGGACACAGAACTGTAAGAAATATAGAAGAATAATGATTAAATCCTTAAAAACGAAACCACGTAAATTTTTATGCTGAAACTGGTTCAGTTCTAGTGCTCGCGTAATTTGGCCATCTGCTACGAAAACTTTCAAATGCTTCCGAGGGAGTGTTATTTGGAAGAAATTTCTTTGCATGTCTGCAACTTCTTCTAAATAACGTGATTATTTAAGCCTGTAAGACGTATTTTATTTTTTCTTTCTCAGCGGTTTACTGAAAATTGTTTATCCGTTGCTATGCAACCCAGCCCATTATGAATCGCTACCGTTTTTTTCAAAATCACTCTAAATCACCACAAAACACCATGTATTGTTTCTTTTTGGCAGTTGCCTGATGATTGCTTCTCATGAAGCATGAAATTCTGAGTAGCAATTAAGTGTTTTTGACCTAGTTTAGGTCTACGTATCTATTCAAAGCTCTGGTAAACCCACGGAGCACTTTTTAGTTGATGATCAATTTGAATTTCGTCATTTCATCTATTTACAATCATTATATTACAGGTCTTAAAATCATAAAGTTAACAAAAACAATGACCCACTCTCTAAAAACTGCCCAAAAAGATATGTTTTCAATTCTTTCTTAAAACCAGTTAAAGATGGTGACTTATGCAAATCTAATGGTAGTGAATTCCACAGTTTAGGGGCACAAACTGAAAAAGCTTTGTCCCCGTAGGTGACAAGGGAGTAAACCCGCAGAACTGGAGGCCGCGTGGCGAAACACGCATACCAAATTACAGAAAAATGGAAATGAAAACAAAATCATTCAAAATCTACAGGGACCGAGGAAATAACACCACTGTAAACAGTGTAAAACAAAACACGCCGAACAGATTGACCACCAACTTTACGGGAATCGAAGCAAGATTAAATTAGTAAGGGAAAGAACGCAGAACACAAAATTAAAACTGAATAATACAAAGCAAAAAATTAAGCGTGCAAATTCGAGGGGAGCCGAGGAAAAACCACTGCACAAACCGGAGCTTTTTGGGCAAAGCACGCATAACAAAAGCAAACTGAATAAAACAAAGAAGAACAAAAGGGTGTAAACTTGTGGGGAGCCGAAGGGAAAGGCACTGCAAAAGCCCGATGTAGGTGAGAAAAGAGCACGAAACATAAATTATTAAAAACTAGTAATAGTTGACACTACAGCTGCCCCCGTTCTGTATATTGTCGGTCAGTAGTATTCTTGCTGGTTGCGTAGCTCTTTGAAATATACCGATTCATAATGAAGATTTTCACACATATTCCATACAATGGTGAGATAATTATAAAGAGGGTCCACAATAGGGGTTCTTAAATCCCGCTTTCCCGCCTTTTTTTCTTCTTAATCGCGCCATCCCACCCTATTTTACGCCCGAATCCCGATCCCGTCCCATTTTTTAAAGAGATTTTTTGCTTGATTATTGAAATAGACGTTATGTAAGACTTACCTTCTAACAATTATCAGTTTTGATGGTCAAGGTTCTTGACATCACAATTAGCGCTCTCAACTTTATTTTTTGTTTTGCTTATTTTTTCGTCTGCGCATCGTACATGTTTACTTCGATATTTTAAGTCCTGTATTTTTGGAATTAAGTAGACTGATGTTATCTGTCTGTCTCACGATAATTCGACTGCTTTGCTGCTAGTTTCCATCAGGCGATGAAGCCAATTCTGTCAATTGTTTACGTGGAGTGTAGGACATGGAAAATGTACATAAGCACACTGGTTGTAAAGACTGAGAAAATGGCCTCTTTTATGAAAACATAAACCTGATATTGAATCGAATAGCACGCCGGCCCAAATGCGGACACCCTTCCAAGCAGGAAGTTTGCTTCTCCATCCTGTGTAGTCCACGGCCCGATTTATGGCCGTTTTATGGGTTTTTATGTAAACGGCTTTCTCTCTATGTATAAGATACAGAATTAAATGAAGAATTAAATGATGATCGTCCTTCATTTAATTCTTCACTCCGCAGTTCACATATATGATCTTCATATATTCATAACTTCATCATCATCCTTTCACGGGTTTAGAACGAACCAATTCAACGACATGCTCCCAGTTGGCTTGTTAGCTTACACCGATCACGACCGATATCGCAGAGGTCAAGGGTTCGAATCCCGTACAAGAATGCAAAAGTTGCGTATGAAACTGCGATGACCATCCTTCATTTAATTCTTCGCTCCACAGTTCACATATATGATTTTCATATATTCATAAATTCAATAAATCATTAGTCACGACAAAACTGAATTCCCGTATCCCGCTATTTTCCCTTACGATTCTCGCATCCCATCCCCATAACTATAGGAAATCCCGTTCCCGCTGGTTATTAAAATTCCCACATCCCGCTCCTGTTTTCAGCTCGCATCCCGCGTATCACCACGAAAAATAGCCAAATCCCGCATCCCGCCAAATCTATTGTGTACCCTCTATAAATACAGGAAACGCAAGGTTCCAAGCACAGTTTCAGCTCGATTTACACAGCTTTGATCAAAACATTCTCAGTTTCGAGAATAGTTTATTCTAAACCATAAGAAAAGATTTAATTAGAAGTTGAATTTTTCGCTATTTCTCTTTCCCTTTTTACATTCAGTTCATTTTATTTGCCGGAAAGTAAGCCTTAGAAATTAAAAGGACGTTTGATCGATTCACGCTAGCGAATTCTAGTCTCTGATTTGAAACTTTATAACGGAAGGACATCTGTGAGCAGGGAATAAGTCAGCACAGAATTTGATTGTCGGCGAATTTCTGTAAATGCCATCAATCTGCTAGTGATAAGCTAGCCGTTGTTCACTCGTCTTGCTTGTTTGGGGCTGAGTCTTATTCCGGTCAAAGAGAGAGAAAGAGTGTCTGGCAAGGTTTCCAATATAAATCAAAGATCTGTGAACTCGTGTCTGGCAAACTCTCCAAGTGTTTATATTTCTACACATTTAAACGCACCTTATAACCTCCACTGCGCTTAACGAGTGTCTTTTGGTCCATAACTTTCAAAACAACTGCTCCACAGAATGTCACTGCGTAACCCAAAAGAGTATCGAAGTATGACTGCACAATAAATGTCACAAAATCTACCTGAGCGGTCCCTTCTGGATTTTCTGTCTTTACGTCATCCTAACCATTTCGTACTTGCGGGCGCAAACAATAGAAACGTCATCATTACCTACCGATTCCTCGCGGCCCCAGTTCGAGCAAATCGAGATTTTTTCTAGTATACTGACTGTATATTTGAACTATAAGTACTGTTCTTAATATACGCGCGAGTTACTAGGGGCAACAAAAGCGTGCAACAAACTACGAGAGCCGAAGGGAGAGCATTGCACAAACACCATGTTTGTGAAGCAAAACACGCAAAGCAAAAAATACTGAATAAAGCAAAGTTAAACACAAGCATGCAACAAACTTTACGGGAGCCGAGGGAAAAGCACTGCACAAACCCGGTGTTTGTGAGACAAAACACGCAAAACAAAAATTACTGAATAAAATACGCAAAACAAAGTTCTTACTAAAGCGTAACAAAAGCGTGTAACTGACTTTACGGGAGCCGAAGGAAAAGCACTGCACAAACCCGATGTTTGTGAGGCAAAGCACGCAAAACAAAAGTTACTGAATAAAACAAATTAAACAAAAGCGTGCAACAGACTTTACGGGAGCCGAGGGAATAGCACTGCACAAACCCAGTGTTTGCGAGGCAAAACACGCAAAACATAAGTTACTAACAGCGAAAGCGTGCAACAAGCTACGGGAGCCGAAGGGAAAGCACTGAAACTTTACGGGGGGCCGAGGGAAGAACACTGCACAAACCGTAGATAGCGAGGCAAAGAACGAATAACACCGCTACTGGATAAAACAAGAGCTAAATATTCACTTGCAAAAACCTTGCGGGAGCCAAGGGAAGGGCAGTAAACAAACTGGGAGTATAGCGCCAGCGAAACACACGCGAGGGAAAGTCAGTCATCCACGTTGTACTGGCGATTGGGCTGTTTGAAGCAGAGCTGGAGCCTGTGTAACATTGGCTGGGGCGGGAACGGTTCGTCAGTCATCTTAATAAAACCAGAATCGGCTAACAGAACGAATGGATTCTTACGCTAAGTGGGCAGAAATGAGATGCGGAGCTCTTATTTATACTCGCGTTGCAAGAGACTTGCGCGAATAGTTGGGACACTTCCACTGAACGTTGTTATTCTCTTCTCGATTGTCTCTGCTCTCTCCTTACGCCAACATTGGGAGAGCCACAAGACAGCAAAGTGTCCCAACAATTTTCAGTGAGACTGTAGAAATATAGTGAGGGCCATGGATCCTAAAACTTTGGAAAAAACCATCAGTGACTGTTCAATGTGTCTTTGCTCTAGTGAGCTCATTGAGGCAGACATCGTAAGTGTCTAAGTTCCCTAAGTATAAAATACTTCTTAATGCATAATGATTGACATGTTCAAGTTTGTTGTACAGTGTTCTCGAAATACCTAGCAGCAGTGGAAAACAATATTCTAAGTTCGTTAGCACATAGGCTTTGTCAGTATAAGGTGATCATAATTGAAGGAACTAATATGCTTTATTCTACACAATGCCGCAATTTAAGCTTAAGAGTTTTTTAGTAAAATGTCCACATGAGACTTGTAAGACAGGTTCTCGTCCATAGTGACGCCTAGAATTTTAAGAGTAGACTCGATGTCAATGGTCTGAACTGGAATTTACCCAGAGTCATTGCCTGAGTCTTAATTGCCTTGTAAATAAATCGGGAAATCCACTGGGTCAATTTTATAACATCACGATTCAAGGTAGATTCAATTACATCGGGAGACTCGTGAGCTGCGCACTGAGTTGTGTCATCTGCATAGAGACGAAGTGAGGAAGTGCCAACTGAAAAGTCATTAATACAAATTATATTGAAAAAAAAAGAGAGGGCCTAACAGGCTTCCTTGAGTCATGAATTCGACCCATGCCGAACTGGTAGCAAAATGACCATCAAAATCTCTGTATACCAATTAGCTACCCCGTGTTATATTACAAGTTTAAGGTGGCCCGAACCTATTTATGTGCGCGTTGGGTATGCTTTTGAATCGAATTTTTCGGAAGAAACCGATTTCTATGATTTTTGGCATCCTTAATGAAGAATGGTCGAACTTTAAGAAAATGCCATTTATTTTCTTATAGGTATAAAAACGTTTGAGAAATCGGCATATGTTTAAAACCGCATTTTTACAAAAAATGTCAATAATTTCGAAATCCTATGACAGATTTTTCTCTAACTTCGCCAAATAAGCCTCAGAGCCTCCTAGTATTGTATCTACAAGTTCGAAGTGAATCGCGACCGTAGAACTCGCTGCACAAATAGCTGGTCAAATTTAACCTTAAAAAGCAACGCTTACACATTTGTGAAAGTTGACACACAACTTAGTAGAGGACAACTGCCGACGGACTATCTCCTATCTGCAAGAGTACTCTTGCCCAAAGCTTCACTGAGTTGCAAGAAATTGACTAATCAGAAACCTACGGCGATTACATTTCGCAAAATAAGAAGGACAACTTTATGCTGAATGTGAGGTTAGATTAAATAACTTCTACTATATAACTTCTACTAAATACTGTGTAAGTGTGTGGGGCTGTGGCGTGGAAGGTCGTAAACAAGACCTTGAAGCCCTCCAAAACCGGGCTGCTAGGATAGTGGCTTGTACTGTGCGCAGCAAGTAGGCATTGGACGTTCTGAAATGGCCCACCTTGGAGGAGCGCCGATGTCAATCTGTTTTTAAACTCGTAAAGAAATGCCTGCAAGGTCAATGTCCCCAGTATTTTAAACAATATTTTAAACGTAATAATACAATCCATGCGCGCGCTACTAGACAAAGCAACCTCTTACATCCGCCTGCTGTGAGAACTGAAATTGCAAAAAGATCCTTCTATCATTATGGTTGCACTCTTTTTAACGAATTATCTTAATGATATTAACCTTTTAATTGAAAATAGTTTTCTATTTATATTATTACCTGTATTAGTGTAATGTTTATATGTTTAGTGTGTTTTTTGTGCGTTGTTGCTCAGGGCTCCCATTGATAACAGACAGCTTTTTGCGTCTGAAGGGGCTACCCTGAGCGGTATAAATTAATAAAGGTTCTTCTTCTTCTTCTATTTATCAAAGTTACTGTGTATTTTCCCTTTTCTTTTCGCAAAAAATCTCAACAAAGCACAGTATAACATCTACGGAAATCTCCTACCAGTTTTCAGCACTGACGGTTCCCGTCTTGAGGAGAAATAAAGCCACCAACTCTAGTACTTCAACCGATCCACTTTCAGCTGCAACGAAAACCATTGTATTAAGTAATTTATTCAAGTTTGAAAGATTTGCCGTCACATTCGCACGGGCATTTTGCCATTGGGGATAATGAAAAGAATAAGACGATTGTCATATTTTCTTCACTTTCCCAAGTGGCAAACTTTCCGTGCGAATGTGATGTCAAGTCTAAAAACCTTTGAATAAATTACCAAGCACAAGGGCTTTCAGTACAGCTGAAAAATGGACGGTTACAAGTACTGGGGTTGGTGGCTTTATTTCTCCTCAAAACGGAAACCTGCGACGCTAAAAACTCTTGAGAGTTTTTCGTAGATAATATTATTTACCTTGTTAAGATAGGTTTCGAAAAGAGAGGGACAAATACAAAGTAAGTTTGATAAAAAGAAATTCTTTTATCTTGCCCCGCATTCAGCATAAAGTTGTTCTTCTTGTATTGCGAACTGTATTCGCCGTATGTTTTTGATTATTCAGTTTCTTGGAACTGAAGCTTTGGGAAAGAGTACCCTTGCAGATAGGAGATAGTCCGCCGGCAGTTTCCCACTATTCGTACGGCAGCTTTCACAAATGCGTTAGCGTTGCATTTTAACTTTAAATTTGACTATATAGCTCTGAGGCTTATCTGGA
This sequence comes from Porites rus, assembly GCA_964035705.1. NCBI lineage: Eukaryota > Metazoa > Cnidaria > Anthozoa > Scleractinia > Poritidae > Porites > Porites rus. The sequence goes on along the minus strand of OZ037999.1, from coordinate 30,112,597 downwards.
GAAGTTAGAGAAAAATCTGTCTTAGGAGTTTCATAACCAACGCGCATGTAAATAGGTCCGGGCCATTATCCACGATAACATCAGGCCAATAGCTAGGACATTGTACACGTTAATATATTTTTTTGTCATGCAAAAAAGAGTAACCTGGTGCTTACTACAAGTATCTTGTACTTTAGTATTTTTATTCCAAGCCGTAACATCTGATCAATAGTTTATGTTAAACATTTCACCTTCGTCCAGCTGCTCTGGTAATGGCGATGTCATTATCGGTACTTCAATGTCATTATCGTTATTCAATCTGTTCCCGCGAAATAGGAAGGTAGCTGCGGTTACTTGCCCACGGACATAAAAAACGACAATAACAACATTGTCAGGCATGGCACTCAGGATTAGGCTGTATCTGCTGCGCAGCCCATGACATAGACCACTACAAACCAGGCTGACTAGAAACCTGATTAAGCTTATTAATAAATCAAATTGGGATAAAGCGTGACCCTATTTGGGAAAACCGGGCTTAATGGAAATAGCGTTCATCCATTTTTAATTCACAACGCGTTCTGAAACACTGGAATGCACATGTTTCAACGCATTCCCAATGCATTTTAAAGCGTTGGCAATGTTATCCAATGGAACCTAAAAACGCAGTAAAGTGATATCAAGGTACTGGAAAATGTTTGTTCACGGTAGTAAAATGATATCAAGGTAGAAAATGTTTGATCACGGTAGTAAAAAGATATCAAGGTAGAAAATGTTCTATCACGGTAGTAAAATGATATTAAGGTAGAAAATGTTCTATCACGGTAGTAAAATGATATTAAGGTAGAAAATGTTTGATCACGGTAGTAAAATGATATCAAGGTAGAAAATGTTTGATCACGGTAGTAAAATGATATCAAGGTAGAAAATGTTTGATCACGGTAGTAAAATGATATCAAGGTAGAAAATGGTCCATCACGGCAGTAAAAAGATATCAAGGTAGAAAATGTTCCATCACGGTAGTAAAAGATATCAAGGTAGAAAATGTTTGATCGCGGTAGTAAAATGATATCAAGGTAGAAAATCTGGAAAATGTTACATCACGAACCGTAAAATGATATCAAGGTGAAAAATAACAATGGTTGGTTGATGCTATCACAGGAACATTTTGGATATGTCACACCACATTAAACATTCTGTTGTATGATGCAATGCAATTTGAGGCTGCAATATAGTAAAAAATGTTTTCATTTCAATGTAAACTACTAAAACTACCGTGATCATAATCTTCCTTGGCGACTTTGTTTTATTCCTGCTCAAAGTATATTATTTTCTACTATTAGTTGTAAAGGCTTTATTTATATCATTGTTTCCAAGTACTGAAAATACTGTACTTTCGATTTCGGTCCATACGGACTAAGGGCCCGTTTGTTCGACGAAGCGAGTTGTGTCTAGTCAATATGCCGATTTAAGTGTAACCGGACCATTTTCAGCGCATTGTAAAAAGGACATGTTGGAGTGACTACGTGTCCCATGTTAACCTTTCGCTATTATTTCTATCATCACGCAAAAAAAAAATGGAAACATTGCCAATGCTTTGAACGATGTTGGAAAATCATTCTTAATCATTTGATAAAGTTGCCCGCATTCATGGCAAACGTTGCAAATGCGTTACGAATCAAAAGACACGTTGCAATGCATTTTAAACAAGAGAGGATAAAGGGGACAGAGAAGGCATTCCCATATACACCCTATTCCATAGGTAATTCGTCTCGAGTTATTTTAAGAATCGGTACCTCGCGCGCTGCGTGGAGGTTTCGTGGAGGTTTTGCATGACTAAACGCCGTGCAAAACATGTCGGGCTGAAGGCAATGAAAGCGTAAAGAGATCGAGAGCATTTCTGAATATTGAAGCGAAATGAGTCGGCGCTCACCTGGGAAAAGGGAATCACTCGACTCTTTGACAACCCGTGAAATCAGTTTAACTCGAAGTTATCGTAACCTCAGTGCTTTAACAAAATGAGAAATTTCGCCGGTCTATTGAAACCGGTCGTATGTACAATAAAGTAAGTAGCAAGTAATATTCATGTACATGTAATTAGTTTTATAAATTTGAATTTTATTGTAGTTTTTTAAGTTGTTAAGCGCTGTTGATCAGTGAATGTAAATAGCGCTCTAAAAGTTATTAAATTGTCATTATTATTATAGGACGCCAAGTGTTATTTTTGTTGAATAATAAAAGACTAATGAAAGAATAAATATCAAACCAGAAATTGCTCTCTTCAGACTGTAAATTATAAATGATCCTGAGAGAATATTCAGTGTGTTAAGGATTTCCCTGCTGTACTGTTAGCTCTATGCAAGAGAGGAAGGGCGATTCTTTTTTAATTTTCGTTTCGCTGACACAGCTTTAGCAGAAATCTCTCGTTTTCGTCGAAAAAACGAATAGCAATATCGCTCTCCGCGTCTTCCGCCATTTTTTCCTGCCTCAATTCGTGAAGGACGCGTGGCTCTGAGCGTGGGCCATCCACGCGGAACACATTCGCGCTATGTGATTGGCTGTTATCCAATCCCCCTTGGGATCTGTGGTCTTAAAAATAACTCGAGACGAATTACCTATGGAATAGGGTGTGTACGGAGGATGCCTTCTCTGTCCCCTTTATCCTCTCTTGATTTTAAAGCATTTCAAATGCGTTGAAAATGCATTCCAACGCAAAATTCATTAATTATTTGCTCGAAACGTTCTAACTGTTCAGCTGAACTGTTCCAACTTAGTCCTTCACTTGTTACTAATTTAGGCTGTAGTATATAGACTTGGTTACGTCAATAGTTTTCTTTTACGGAAACCCAAACTCACCCAGTTTCTATGCATCTAGTCTCCGTTATGTTGTTTAAGTTGTTTTAATTCACCTTGAATTGTTCATACTGCGAATAAAAGATAAATCAATAAAAAATTAACTATAAAATACCTTTCAATGTTTCCCACCGGCTTGATCCTTGAAACTAATAACAACAGATAAATAGTGTTTAGTTGTATGGACTGAAACAAGCACTGAAAAGAGTTGAACTTTAGACTACATGACATGACTATTAATTGTTATAATAACACCATAGATACAATTAAGTTATACATTCGGCTCTGTAAACGGACCGACACCTCTATAAGGCAGACACCTAAAACGGATATTAGAGTTGATCCCTTCTTTCCTTTACTCCTTTTAGTTGACTTTCCATAAGATGATATCTCTCTATACGACGGACACATAGTGTTCATATAGAGCGAGGTGACGGTTTTTTAATTAAAAGTGTCTTTCAAGCATTTTATTTTATTGTGAGGTAACAGTAGTATACAAAATAGGGGTTCTAAGCCGGGTGGATCAGGATGGATCTTGTGGATCCACCGTTTCCGTAACGGAGCGGCGGTAGCCTCCCACCCAGGCGATTTTCGAGGGAGGGACGAAATACGAGCTCCCCTAAAAGCGCCTGTGTGGGAGACTAGAGCGGCGGCGGTTCGGGGGAGATATTTAATGGGATAGCTCTTCAGACAACACCGTAAAATTCCGAAAATAAGCCCCTCCAAATATAAGCCCCCCAAACTGGTAACGCAAAAAACCCGCCATTAAATCGCCCCTCCAAATATAAGCCCCCCGGGGGCTTGCACTTGGAAAACTGCCCTCAAATACAAAGTAAAACAAAGAAAAACGGTAAATTTTACTTCCAGCTGTAAGGCTAGCCCAATCGATTTTGAAACTTAAATTTCCCTCCGTATATAAGCCCCTCAAAAAGGGCCTTTGACAAATTTAAGCCCGGGGGCCTATTTTCGGAATTTTACGGTATGCTATGATTTTGTACGCCTGTCACGCGCAGGTTATGATTCTACACTCCTGCCAAACTACAGAAAATGCCACACACATTCTTATAGGCAAAGTTGTTCCTCACCCCTTAAAACAGATAAGGTTTTGTATTTTAACAAGGAACCTTATCTGTTTTAAAAATCACACCTTATATGTTTAAAAATCACAAAATGGTACCTGAGAATCACTCCTTGGACGCTTTTTACAATCCGGAAGGTCTTCCGCTTTCAGTGGACATGATCGTGTTCGCTGATCCGTTGGCTTGGTTTTATTACTGCGGACGAAACCACGTTTACTGGTCTTCTCTCCTTGAAAATCGTTTATTTTATTGACAAGGTCCTGGCGATGTATCTGTTTGAAAAGGTCTTTCAGGAGACCGAAGTTGTCATTGCCAAGAATACATCTTCTCTCGAGAGTACAAAATAGATCCATTGGGTCATTTATATTCTCTATTTCCCTCACTGTTAACACGTCACATAACAGATGCTTCAATGAAGTTAAATCACGCTTTGAAAGTGCCTCGGATAACGAAAATATAAATTTACGATAGCTTGAAATAACAGCTCTCTCACCCATTTTTTGAATCAGAAGTGGGACCCTTCGAAATGTTTTGAAGGGGCTTTCCCACATCCCACAATGCATTCGTGTCTGACGTCTTCGTAGTGGAACTTCGTGCTAAGGGACTGGCGAAATGTGTTCGTTATATCTAGGGTTCGTCATATCGAACACCTCAAGTTAACGAGTTTCCGAAAAAAACAAACAAATGTTCGTTATCGCGAGGTATAGGTATTTAAAAAACCCAGCATTGCAGGATCTGAACAATAATTTACTGTTATGTTTTCTTGCACTCTGTATTATACGCTTCGCCACAAATTTTTTCATGAAATCATTAACAAATATAACTTTTTGAACGACTTAGATGTAAAATCAAAAATTTTGTTCCTATTTAACAGTATTGATCCATTTATTTGTAAATCAGTTGCTGCTTTTATTTTTGAGATTATGAATTGTAGACACGATCATGTAATTTCAGAAGTGATTTAACTAATTAATTATTTACTTTTTTAAGAGAATAGGTAATGCCATGTATGTAAATGGCAATACCTTCGTACATTGTTGTTGTTGTTGTTGTAATAGCATCTCAGTAAAGAGCTGTATATAGCTACGGCATTAGATACTCATTAACAGGCAAACAAAGCTGCTTAAAACTACTTGTTGGTCTATGTATTTGGCATTGTGTTCGTTATAACTAGAATTTCGTTAAATGGAGGTTACACTTTAGAACCGACCTGCAGTCTGAAATCTCATCCGTCTCCCAGCGAGCGGAAGGGCTTTCAAAAAGAAATCAAAAAGCGTGACATAGCCTCTTAATTTCGCAATAGGTAATGGGTCGTTATGATCACAAAAAAACATCTCTCCACTGCAAAGACTAGGTTTATGTGTATCAGCTACGCACTACCCCTATGTTAGTAGTATGTATCCTTTTGGTACTCGCACGTAGCCGTGTGTTACTCGTATGTACTCGTATGTTTTTTTTATGCATCACTCAAGTTTTGTGAACTCATTTTACGCATTAATAAGTAACAGCTCTTTTAAATAATTTATTTCACATGTTTTCTGCAACAGACTGGAACTACATTCAAATATTTTAAAATAATAATAAAATAATATCAAGAGATCCTCTTTTGAATAGAATCAACTTAATAAATAATCGTTCCTTGGGCTCTGACTCTGCTGACTAACAAAGGGACAAGGTCAGAAGACCTAAATGTGCAGGGCAGACTGAAGGTTATTTCTCTCTTTGTTTTCCCTTGCGCTTGCACCATTCAAGGTTCTAGTAGACCCCATCAACTAATTAAATTGGAGGTCCCAATCACAAACCATCTTTGTGTTAATCTTTTGCTTATGGGTATAATGTTGTGCTCTTAAAGGAGCTGGGCCACGTTTTTTATAAGGTCGTTCTTTTTTCCTCAGAGTCACGCGTGGCAAGTGAAAAGGTAAGTTTCTCTCGTTTCTTGCCGTTTTGCCGCTTGCCCCTCACGCGTGGTCGCATTCTACAGTGTCTCAAAAGAAAATTAAGAGACTGCTCGCAGTCTATCTACAACATATTAACTTATTCGATTTTCCAAACCATTCTTTATCATTTATAGTTTATACTATTGACTTCAAGTCTCACCTTTTGTGTTTGCGTATTGTACTAAACTAACATTAGTATTTGAAATGTCATTAAACAACAAATATAATTTTTTTAGGCGCACATAACTGAAAATCCTATGACAGAGCACCTTAAAAGTGTAGCTGTGACATTGAAAATGTACAACATTGAAGGCCTCTTTAAGGTTGTAAACTGGTACGCAAATGTGGCATAGCACATTTTTGCCACATATTTGCTAGGAACAAATTTGTGCAAATCTATTTTTTCGTCCTGTGTTTGTTCTTAAAGTCATTTGACAGATTTCTGATTTTGGCGACCGGAAACATTTGCACCTTTTTCAATGACAAATGTGTCTTAGCCCGTCATTCTTTGATCCACTGCAGACTCAGTTGTCTGTCACCTGCATGTCTTAACTACCATAAACCTTCACTTCAGAAAAAGGCAGCTTCACGATTTCCTAAGCAGGTAGGTTTTCAACATTGTTCTTCACATGAGGCGCTAGTTTTCTGGCAATGTCATTACGTCCAATCTTTTTCAGCTTCCCGACAAGATCGCATAAAGGAAGAGTTGGATTCATTGTTTGGAGTTTAGTCATTAACAACCTTGAAGGACTTTCTCCTCTTTGAAGCTCGGATTTCAAGGTGTTGCGTATAACAAGTGGAATATCCTTGTACTGTGCAGCTAAACGTTCGTAGTCCGACCTGAACCATCGTTTTCCACTATCAAGCATCAAGCACACCCAGTCAAACAGGTCCTGGTTATTACTCTCCAACTCGGTAAGTGTCATACACTCTATAAAATATAACCAGGTTAGTATGTTGATGTTGTTTTAAACTGTGGGGTTATTCTAAAAAATACCGCAACATAATTTCAGCTGACCCCGCCCCTGATTAGAATTCATGGCAAAATACCCGCCTTCCTTTGTCGTTAAATACTTTGTCTCTTATATTCTTGGAGGTGATTGCGAGAAGTGATAGTCACTAAGTTGTTTGTATTTATTTCAGTATTTATCCCTCTTGTATCAGTAATGCATCAACATATGACGTCACTGAATACCACTGTGTAAAAGAATTGTGGCGGGCACTTCTCAGTCGATATAACTATTGGGACCTTTTTCCCACTGTGTTATATCAGTTGACTTAAAACAGGTTTCACTTTAATAATTTTAAGTGTTAAAAATGCTTTTTACCTTGCTGAAGCTGCTCTTGTGATGTAGTTGTAGAGTGATAGCCTTCCATTTCACCGTCATCATTTGAACGTCTATCACAGCGACACAAGGCGGTATCTATGGGTATTTGTCCTTGATATACGAGGACCAGCACGATAACAATTGCAATTAACACCCCTAGCACTGCAAACACTGCTGATACAGTAATAATTACTGTATTATCATCGCCATTAGTGTTGTCTTTTTGAAAGTTTGCTAGTTTGTCACCATCATCAACAACACGAGTATTCCCAGGCAAGCTAGGTGGAATTGTAGACACTTGTTTCCTAGGTTTATGACTTGTCTGTAGGGCGGTTAATGTCGATTGTCCAACCGTACCTGCATTTGAAGGAAGCGTTGATTCTCTTTTGCAAGGCATTGAACGAACCTTACATTTCTTTTTCGAATTTGCACATTCCTCTGCGATTTCATCTTTCTCATCGTTACAGCAGTCTGTGCAAGGATGGCATCCAAAGATAAATGTCTCCTCATAATATCCGGGCAAGCATTTATCATCACATTCAGTGTTTGATGAAACAGTACAGTTCTTTTTTATGGCTTTCCCGGAACACACCCTACACGCTTTACACTGTTCTTTGCCGTCTCGGTCTGAGTACGTTTTACCACTTTGGCATTCTACACAGTCAACTGGAGTTTTGTATGGAACAGAACTGCCGCACGGGACAGAAGGCTCTTGTCCCTTAAAGCAATAAGGGCACTCCAGACATTTGTACTGGTCTCCTGATGTAGAGTTGGGTTTCCAGTGGATCTGTCCTGCCTTGCACGGAAATGGTTCCCCAAATAAACATACCTGTGAGTAAAAAAGTGAAATAATGAAAAATATCTGAAACAGTGGGTGCAAAGACAAGCATTACAACGGGATAGTTTGACGGAAAATGTGAATGAGTTAAGACGTGGGAGAGTTTGTTGTAGACGACATTGTTTCCCCAGCCTTGCTGCAGGCATGAAGGCAACCTCGTTCCCAGGGTTCTCTCCTTGCTCCGTAGGGCGGATAGGAGAGAACCCTGGGAACGAGGTTGGCATGAAGGTAGCTTGTTCCAGGCGTTCAGACAGAAAGTACACAATTTCATGCCTTTTTCTTTTTCTGGTCCCGTTTTTTTTAGTTTTTCGTTGTAAACGCAGTGAAGTGGCCACTGACATCAAGGTGCTTCAAAGAGCGTGAAGAACAGACGCATTGCAGGACGACTGAATGTTGTTGGAGGGGGGCATGGGGATTTGCGGTGTCGCTAATATTTTGCGGTATTGCCGTGAATAAAATCCCATCTTGCGGTGTTGCGGTGATCTCAAACCGTACGGTGTGCGGTGTTTCTCATTTTAAACCTACGGTACTCACGGTGAAACGAAATAACTTGCGGACCCTTTGCGGTGTTGTGGTTTATTAATTGACCGTAGTTACTTATTAAAACGAGGAACATTAAGAACATTGAGACTTCAGTAAAAACTCTCTTGATACTTTATATTAATGGTTAGTTCATCCTGTAAGCGCGCCGTCAATGGCTCCTGATGGCTGCAACATCGAGGCAATTGAGTATACAATAGAGTGTATATCCGGCTGTGTCCTTCTTTTATGAAGAGGGAAAAATCCGGATCCGAAACTAGTCGTTGGAAAGTTCGTAACACGCCACCATGCATTATTTTTATCTGCAAAACTGAAATAGAGCTCTTAGAATCTTGAGGTCAGTCTGAGTCTCTACTAAATCAAAACCAGCTCCGAGATCCTCCTTCCCCAATTATATGGAGTTTATTTAAAATGGGTTAGATTAATGTTGTCGGTGTTTCGTCAACTGTTTTTGGGGTCATGCAATGTTTCTTATTTTTTTCTGCGGTGTTGCGGTGTTGACAGTCCCCTAATCTCCCCCTCTTGTTGAGCTCCTTCTCTGATGGATTGTAAAAACGAAAATCGGAAATCGGAAAGAATAGGAAAGAAGGACATGCTCAAATTTTGCGAGAAGGAAAAGTAAACTGGAATAGAATAACTGAGAGTAACAGGAAGGAAGAGTACGAGTTTTCTGATCTTTTTTAGAGATCGTCGAGCGCGAGCACGCATATACCAATGTATATCGCGGTGGTGGTAGAGTTAGAATAGAAAGGACTACAGACCAAGAGCCCGTGCCAATCACTGATGCAATCATCCCACGAGCACTATTGCACCACTTCCTGTTTAGCATATTTTAAATTCTTCATTAAGTCATTGCTCAAGATATAACTTCCGTCACAACACTGTTGATATAGACCGCCTACATTTTCCTATCCAGTTTTACGAATTTACCAAAAGTCGCTACAATACGACTTTCATAACCAGAAAAGATATGAAATAGCCATATAGGCAGTAATATAAATATCTTATCTTCATTCGACTATCTATTGTAAACACTTTCTACACAACAAACTACAGTACATATATTTTTATATTTCATTTATGCCGCGCTAGTAATTTGCATATAAAAGTATGATGGGCAGTAAGTAGTTGCAGCTGCGTTAGGTATGACATGTTAAGTTTAAAGAAAACTTAACCGAAATGATTATTGCTTAACGAAACAGACATGGTAACTGAGAGGTGTGTGATATATACAAATATTACCCTGTAATCACATGTGCCCAACAATCTTGGGAACGTTCAACGTATCGCTTATCAGAGTAAATCGTTATCAAACAACATAAGTCTTACAATCTGCTAATGTTTAGGGAGTCCCCAGAAAAGCTCAGAAAGGACGTCGGGCAGTAGAAGTTCTCTACAAAACGTTTACGACACATTTTGATGCGTCAGCAAATATATATCAGAGACTTAAAGCTACAGTTTTTTACCATTAAAGAAAAAGAGCTAAAGGTTAGTAGGAAGTAATCTGTACCAGTGTGTCTTTCCTGCCCCCCAAATGGAAGATGTGAAGGTTTTAGTACTCACCATTTGGCCCAAAACTATCATGAATAGCAGTCCCCATTTCGCCATCATGGCGGCTATAATCCTCTTGCCCAACGTGACCTGCGAGGTTTCTAAACTGTCCCACCCCGAGATACGTGTGAGATTTTTCCTATGTTACCACGAAAGGTTCAACTAGACAATTCGGCTACGGGATATGATAAAAACACTGTGATATAAAAAGATTTCGGTGGTACGAAGTTCCCGACTACGCGAGTGTGCGAGGCTTCGAACAGACTGACTGGGCAGTTACTTATTAAAGGATAGTGTCACTCATAATGACCTATTACCGAAACTCAATACCCACACTGAGTTAACCGCAAGCGGAGGCCAACAGCATTACCTCATGAAACATTCCGTTTACTATCACGTTATTTGTATAGAGCCATTTAATTAATAGTGTGGTCGGTGAAAAACTTATATATTGAATCACAAGTGTCGGCAGAAAAGTTGTAAGGCTACAGAGGCTAGACTAGCAGAGCCTTTTGACTAAAGAAAAAATATTTCGGGGATTCCCCCGATGCAAATACAGCATTGCGTAAGTTGGGGGTAGTGGGGATAAAATTACAGAAGCAAATCGACCAGTTTCTTCCGAAAACGAGCTTTTAAGGGTGGAAATACATCAATAATTTCTGAAAGGGTTTCAACGTCTCTAGCAACAGCGCTTTTTTCAATTCATGACGTATACTGCGTATACAGGTGACTTTCAGGGCCAGTAAAACTCGTGATGCATTTTTTTCATTTTTACCAGTTAAAGACTGTCCATTCACGCTTCTCTAGTGTTTACAGAACCCAATAATATTTCTGTTATGCAAAAAATTCTTCTAAGGTCTAGTTCATACCAGATGAACAATCAACACTCAAGGGAAGTTTGGGTAGAGGTGTACCGCCGACCCGTTCAAACCCTGACCCCCGAGGGGTATTTTAGGAACTTTTGGGTGGGGGTGTGTCGCTGGGACCCTGGAACCCTGGAACCCTGGAACCCTTAACCTATACCAGAGCTAGTTCACCTGAATTTTGCTACCCTACACTAGACTAAACTCCCCAAATACCCCCCCCCCCCATCCTAGAGTAGCTGTTTTCCAGAAACTACTGAGGTCACTAGCACAGTCCAGCCTAAACAAAACCAAGAGCCATAGCTCTTGATAAAACCGATTTGCTTGTTTTAATATTTTTGAGAGGTAATTCCCGTTTTCCCTAGTCTAGAGTAAAAAAGACTAAAATCTTCAAACAATTGATCCGTTTCCTGGAAAATGATACCATTTTCTAGACCCAAGCTCTCTGATTTATATACCCTATCCCAGAGCTTGAAACTGCTTGAAAACCATACCCTTCCCAGCGGCACATACCTATATATGGCCCATATATGGCAGTCCCTCCCTCCCCGGGCCCTGACCCCTAATAGTCGTTCATTTCACTTGAGACCTTATTTCATGACCCTGTTTCAATCCGTTCCACAAACACAGTAAGGTAATTTTCTAAACTGACATCACTGAATAAGATTTTCCTAGAAACATATTTTTTGGTATTTGTCCAAAAAGAAACCCTCAGTCAAGACACTTGTTAAATTGTATACCCTATTTAAGACTCAAGACCCTGAAAACCAAACCCTGTTCAGCGGCACATACTCGTTTTGGTAAAATAAGGGAGTGTCCCTTCTCCCCCCTCCTCCCCCTTACGCGAGCACGCATGAGGACCCGCGAGACTTAGAGATCGGCGAAGTCGGTCATCTGAAATGACCGATTGCGCAATGTAAAACAAAAGACGTGTTGACAACTCATAGAATACGATCCTCTCTAAATCATCACCACTGCATGTTTCATTTTATTTACAAGTCATCGTTTGACAGCTTAACCAAATTAATTAGAAATTTGATTCATTGCACTCAATGGAAACACAGAAAAAAACTTGTGGGACCTTTCAAAGCAAGCCGCGACAACGGCGAGTAAAACGCGTGAACAATTTTGCGTGTGAGCTGTAAATGCCCAGTTAAAAACTATTTTTCTCGTGAGTGAAATATTTGGCTAAAAGCGAGGAAAACTAAATGCACGCCGTAACAATTATTCCGAAACCAAATCTTACATAGAGTTCTTGAGTCAGTTTGCGAAGGTTAACTCAAAATTTTTTAGTACAATATTTATTTTGCCAACAGAAGGCCTCGTTGCTTGAACGACTATAAACTGCAGTCTATTATTTTCCATTACAAAACCGCGAACTGCTAAATGCGGGCGTCTCGACCTTCACTGATTTCACTGAAAAGCTTTGGCCGAAAACGGAAAGCGCGGGCATGGAAAGTCTCTGGCACCCAGGGTAAATTCTCTATTCTAAAGTTGTTGTTTACAATCTCGCTAGCTGGAATAAGAACTAAACAGATTTTAAGAGAAACGGCGGGCTGCAAACAGTCTAGAAAGACTTTCTTAAATGTTTGAAATAAACACGACTTAAAAACTCGTAATGTTGTGAGACGTGACCTTAGCGTTTGCTTGAACAACAGGGGTGTTCCTTCTTTCCCTCGTCGCGCGTTGGTCATCATGCCGCACATGGAGCGTTCTAAAATTGTATTTTTTCCGCCGCACTGAGACTTACATTTAGCGGTCATGAAAATGGTCTATGCAAAAAAAGGAGGCCTGCAAGCAGTCTAGAAAAACTCTCTTAATTGTTTGAAATAAACACGACTTATAAACTAGTAATAATGTGAGACGTGACCTTAGAGGTCCTTAGAGTTTGCTTGAACAACAGGGGTTTTCTTTGTTGCGTGTTGGTCACTATGCCGCGCGTGGAGCGTTCTAAACTTTTACTGAGTGAATCTTATTTTTTCCGCGACATACATTTCGAGGTCAAGAAGATGGTCCATGTATATTGGGTAATTATTTTCTAAAAATAAAGATTTTAGTTTCTTTTGTTTTCACTCAAGATCATTTTTTAGACGCTGATGCAGTCCATTAAGTTTTTCTTGGAACAAGTTAGTCTTTGAACTGGAGCGCCATTTTTTTCTGTAGGTATTAAAGTATTATGCCTGCCAAGATTGCAGTCATAAGCCTAAAAATGGTCAAAGTTAAGAAAAAGGATTGCTTAATATTAGATTTCAAAAGTTTCTACATTTTTAAATCTTTATGATATGAGTTTTCATATGAGCGAAAAGCTTTTAGACACATAAACGTATAAAGTTCATGGTGCCTCCGGTTGATTTTTTGCTCTTCAAGGGCTATTGCTTGAACAAAGCCTTCTGGAGCATCTAAAGGTCGGTAGTTGTTAAAATGATAATACTAGGTTAATAAATACATGTTTCAATACTAAGGAAAACTATTACTTGTTCATTCCCCTGCAGTTTAAGGCAAAACGCAATAGAATCCAGCCATATCCTAAATGCACAGAAAAAGATACAGAACTCAACAGAAAGGACAAATAGAATAGCATAGAGTTCATGCCATTATCAATAACAACCCTTTATGATCCAGTGTAACTGCAAACAACAATATTTTCTAAATGACCGATTGTCAGTAAGAGAAGTATAATGTCAAAAACCCATTCCCAAAACCTACTCACTTAAGATGACCATTAGATAAGTTTACAGGTGAATTAAAAATGTGATGAATTTCTAACTCGCAGAAACACGGGCGACACACTTAGTGTTCTGTTGCATTTCACAATTTGCACTTAGGAGTCGCAGAACATCATGGCATTATCAAAAACCTACTCACTCAAGATGACTATTAGATAAGTTTGCAGGTGAATTAATAATGCCATGAATATCTAACTCACAGAAACACGGGCGACACACCTAGTGTTCTGTTGCATTTCACAATTTGCACTTAGGAGTCGCAGAACATCATGGCATTATTAAAAACCTACTCACTCAAGATGACTATTAGATAAGTTTGCAGGTGAATTAATAATGCCATGGTGCGGTAAAACGGGCGACAAAAACTTGCAACTTGTTTTTGTAACATTGCTGCAAAAAGAGTTCACGTTTTACTACTCACGCTAAAACTAACCTGACCCTGGCAACAAATCGGGTAGTTGCAAGTTGTGTGAATACTACAATTGTAGCCTGCGTCGTAGACGTAATTTAACCTCGGTTATTGAGTTTCGTCGGCGGCGTAGGCTACGTGCGTAAATACTGACTTCTGATTAGATAAAATTACGTGGTAGTCACGGCAAATACTTTCTGAAGGTCCCCTTATCTATTCGCAATAACGAAAACGAAAGTCATCATTTTATACCAGATGATTTATAGCTGAATATTTTTATCGTAGTTCAAAGTTATGTTTTGCGTATGTACGCCTAATTATATGACTTGCCCACATCGGTGTTACAGTCGGGTTAGCTTGTTCCAGGCTCCGAGATAGTGGTGAAAAGTCGTTCCAAGTCGCGCGCGTCTTATTTTCGCTTTGCTCGTTTTAATACGCCCGCACTATACTATCTAAGAGCCTGGCACAGGCTACAGTCGGGTCAGATATGACCCCTGAAACTTGCTTCATTGCGATCGCTTCACGAACATGTGACTTGGGTAATATTTCTGACACTAAAACCAGTGCACGGAATATTTGTTACAAAAACAAAAAGTGAAAAACCATAAAAATAACAAACAACCAAATCTAGCCTCATATGGGCAACGTTCGTCACGAAACGCTCCTCCCTCCGGGCCTTCTCTTCTATGGGAAGGAGCGTTGCGTGACGACATAAGGAAATTCCTAAAAATAGGCAGTAGAGTCGATGTATCGGAATATTATGCATAATTGCTTGCATAACTCGTAAAGAACCATAGCCGTGTAATAATATTCTCTATAACTCCAGCTGACCTTAGGGAAATTTGACCTCGCCAGCGCCTATCTCCTAGTGAGACTTCATGACCTCATAGTATATTTTTGGAGAGAAACACGGCGGAACATTGACAACGTAGCCTGTTCACAGACCCTCCATTTTCTCTTCAAAGTTCGTCGAGCGCGCGTGATAAAAAATAAAAGCCGCGGGGATTTATTGACCGCCAGTGCAAGGGGGTAGGGGTGGAGGAAGAAGAAAATAGATGCTTTCGAAAAGGAAAATCAAACAACGTCTGTTTACAGGCTATTGACAACACATCTCTTAAGTTTGTTAAAAGTGGAATTTCATATGTTAGAAACGATTTAAGGGTGCAATACTATTTTGGACTGGGCATAGAATCAGCACCCACAACATTGACCCAAAAGCGCAATTCTCTTTTCCGTCGGGGATTCCCCTAACCACCTTTTATGGTTCGTACAGTACGTCAGACAGTCATGTCGCAAACAGGATCAAACTTGTACGACTGGTATAAGTCATTAAATATAGCCACTGATTTACTATACATGTATATGTAATTCGTATCCACATTTTCGCTGTGTCAGTAACATCTCGCTCTAAGAAGGAATTCGATTCTTGCCGCGGCTCATTTGATTAAAAGGAAGATCGTACTTGCAAACAAAGTTAAAAGAGGACTTTCCTTGATCCAGTCAGGAGTAATCTCAACCCTAAAAATTTAAATCAAGGACGCGAAACGCTAAAGCAGTTAGTTTCGCCTTAGAGACAAAAAGCGTAATAAACCTCTGTCCGTAGATTAAGAAAGAGGTTGTGAAAGGCGATGCTGTAATCTCGGCACGAGAAGAAAACTGCTTTTTAAAGTTAATCCAAATGTCAAGTAACTAGGTTATTGTTAAAGGAGATAAAAAGCTAACTTTAAAAAAAGCTAAATAAACCTCTATCCGTAGATTAACAAAGGGTCTGTAAAAGGCGGTACTCCGATCTTGGTACGAGGAAAAAACTCCTTCAAAATTCTAAATGTCAGGTAACTTGTTTATTTATTGTTTAAAAGAGCTACATCATGACAGGAGGGAAGTGACCAGCACTACCACCGTTCAAGCAACTCATTGGTTATGATATGGCGATTTTAAATGAAAAACTAATATATACATTAAAGCAGAGCTCCTGTTCATAAAAAAACGTTGAATCATAACAATAAACGAAATATAACATTTAGAAAGAGTTTACAGACTCCCGGCTTCTTTGAAGGACTTATGTGCATCGGCATATTGGATTTTTTGTGTTTGGGTGAGCTGTCGTACCACTGGAACGCACCCTGCTTTTTTGGGCTTTACCGTTTTACGATAGGTATGGTACTCAGCTGGACGGTCCTACAGTTTCGATACAATTTTACTATGTGGAATGGTAATTACAGAGCCTGAAGGTATCCAGTTTTGAAAAAGTGATGTTCATTTGAAAAGGTAATGTTTAAGGATGTCAACGATATCGTCCCTATCGATGTTTGGCTTCTTCATCACTATAATAAATTCAAACACAGTTAACTTAGGTCGTCTTGTTTCTAGGGCTTCTAGCAGCTGTCTTGAAGGACTTCCTGATCCAGACGTCTTAAATTCCTTTTCTAGTTCCCAAATGTTTTCCTCTTCAAACCCGAACTCTAGAGCTACAGTTTTAAAGTCACCTTTGTTTGTTCCTTCGGGTCGTTTGTCCAGTCGCTTCCAGACTTTTTCGTAAGCGTCTAATGAAAGATATTTGAGTGTATTCAAAGGAGACAGAACTGTAAGAAATATAGAAATGAAATGATTAAAACCTCAAAAAGGTACCACGTAAATTTCATGCTGGAAGTTCACTTCCACGGAAGTCTCTTGTGTATTTTTGCCTCCTGGTTCTAAACTTTAAAAGTTTTCTGAGAGAGTGAAACGTATTTCTGGATGCAGTATTCTCTGTTTTTGCGTCCTTAGATACAGGCTTTGTTTCGCTGCACATATTTGCATCATATTTTTTCCAATTGTAGCATATTGCCTATGCACTTTTTTTATGCAACAACAACAACAAGCTTCATTTGTAAGACCATGCAAGTACATAAAGCGATTGTAAAAGCGACCGAGTTCCATCCATAATCTCTTTATACTTTTACTGGAATCCGGAAATTTAGTAAGAAGAATGGAAGAAAGAACATTAAGAAAACTGCACTTACCTCCCTGAACTCCATTTATATCAGGGACAATCACGACTGACGATCTGCTTTCGTCTAAACTGCTTCTCTCAGTACCTTCACCGAGCTCGGAATCGCGAGACCTACAAACGGGACGACACTTCATCCATATCAAGTAGTTTCCAACAGTGTTCCTTTTGATAATGACAGCCAAGAGGATTAGAACCACCATACTGACAACAACGGCTATGATAATTCTCCTCTCGTTTTCGCTCCTCTCTGCCAGAGATCTTCTACCTTTACCATAAGAAAATACCCTCGTGGTTAAGTGTGTAGATGCAGTGTTTTCTCGGTTCTTTCTTTTCGGGTGTCGGGTCAGAGCTGTTTGGGGCGTGGGCTTACGCTTGATTATTTCTTCTTCCAGCTGTTCCGTGGCAGTTGAGTGCGACTGGAAAGGTGTAGTACTTTTATTTGATTGTATTTTGGTGCTGTCATCTTGTACCGTGACTGAAATTCTCGACGTGGTTGTTTTTCTCGTTTGAATTGTTCTCTTATTTGTAGTTGGACTGGTGATCACGATCCTGCCCTCAGTTCTTGTGCTCTCTTTCGTTGCTGTTGTCGATAGATCACAGCCGTCTTTGTGTCTCGGTCTGCAGTGCCGATGGCTTGGTAATCCCTGTTCTTTACACTGACTCTCTAATTGGTCTTTACCATCCCAACAGCAGATGGAACAAGGTAGGCAGCTTGAGACAACATCATTCATGTAGTAACCATAGTTACACGGGCCACACAGTCTATTTTGCGATGCAGAACAGTTACGTTTAACTGACCTCCCCTCTGAGCACAAAGAACATGACCTACACTGTTCTTTACCATAGGTATCAGAATACGTTCCCACTTTGCACGCTACACAGTGCAGGTCTGTTCCGTATTTGGCAACCCCTCCGCACCAGATAGAGGGCTCCATTCCATCCGGGCAGTCGATACAAGGCAGACACGTGTCATTCAGTCCTTCATTGTCACTTCTCCACGTGACTTGGTCACCATCGCAACCATAACAACCACTCGTCTGTGTTTGAACCTAAGACATAAATTAGAGCAGTAACAAATCACGTAGCCTGCGAGAGCATCCGGTTTTTTCGGCTCTAGTTTCACCCGGTCGAGAAAAACATAAAAGATGGACAGCCATTAAGACAAAGGTCATTAGTATTAAACGGCTAACGACTCTAGAATTTTAATCACGTTTAATCTTGAATGTCTTTTCATCCTTTTTTTCTGTTGTTCAAAGCATTCGAACTTCTTTTTTAAAGTCACTAACAGGGGTATTCACGAAAGTTACGGCAGGACTTTTCTGCGGGTGGTGGGTTAAAGTAAAATTTATTCCGAGACAAGGAATCTTAAGTCAAGGCCAGACAATTAAGATCGCATTCGCGTCTTGACACGTCTGAACCGTGACAAGTGCGTTTGTTCTTTTGTTAAAATTAGGTCTGGAAATTTGTTAGAAAATGAAAATAAAAATCGATGAAACTTACCATGTGACGAGTTGTTATTGTCCTTTATATGCACACGAAACTTCGTGTGCATATTAAGGACATGAACAACTCGCCACATGGTAAAATTCTTCGATTTTCATTTCCATTTTCTACCAAATTTCCAGACCTAAACTTCGCCCCATATGTTCTCAATATTAACTCATGCTATATGAAACTCGTTCGTGACACAAATAGTGAGCGTGGGTCACCTGTGGCTTAAAATGTACAAAATCTTTGCGAAAATGAAGCCTTGGGAAAAAATAGTCCGCTTAAGTATACGTAGCCTAACGTAGACAAGGCAAGACAATTATTTTTCTTTGGAGTCTTGTACCAGCTGGTACTTAAACGTTGAAATAATTCAAAGTTACAATATATATACCAGTTATCAATTACCCTATCTAACAATAAATGAATGAGGCTGAGTATCTTATGAAGAATTATGGAGATCGAGGAGGGTGTTATCCGTCGAGGCCGTAGGCCGAGGCGGATAACACCCTCCCTTTAACCTCTCTTTATCGGCGTGAAAACCCGCTTGGGATGTTGCGAGAACACAAGCGAGTGTTCTCCCAACATCCCAAGTGGGTTATCACGCTGGTAAACCCATAGAAAGTGTGGTCTATTACTTAAATAATAAATAGAGCTAATTACAGTAATTTTATTTCATTATAATCGTGATATTTCTCCTTTACAAATTGGATTTATCACCCGTCATCCGCAACCCGTCACTCGCCACCCGCGGTTTATCATCACTAACAAACAATCATCTTATTTTCTTGATTTCAAGTACGGTATATAAAAATAAGGGAGCCCGGCCGCTTGTCCTTAGCATTTTAAGGTCAGAGTCATTTCCAAAATTTATTAATATCCCTTTGAAATGGTACGATCAGAGTCTCTGTACCTAAAGAGACTTCTTTTTTCTGAATGACTTTCTCTCTTATGGTACAATTTTGAGAGCCGGCGTATCGTTTAACACTTAAAGCCCTAATATACCGATACAAATTCTCGAAACTTATCTCCATACATTCGTTGAGAGAATTTGATAAAAGATCAAAACATTTTCTCCTTGTTGATCAGTTTAACAATTCTCATTACTCTACTCTATGTATTGATTGTTGGAAGAATGTGGTCACTATTTGAACTTCAAAGCGGTTAACAGACACAAGTTTTATATTGCTCATCACTGTTGAAGTCAATTTCTTCAAAACAGAAGAAGCGCTCTTTGTCAAAGCGAAACACTAAATGATATGATTTTTTTCTTGCTCGCGCAATTAGAATTGCGACCCCCAATAAATTTAGAAGGGTTTGTATGGAGTTTTCTAAGCATAACTGGGCTACGATCTCAGAGACAATTTGCCCCGAAATGCTCATTTTTGGCAAGTAGGCCTCTTGAACATTGTTCTTTCAGAATATCCTGACAAATCCCATAATTTCAGAAATTTCATTTTTATGACGTCACACTTTACTGCTCTATTGTTACAATCCACACACAGTCTGTCTAAACAAAATCATGTCGACATGGTGGAAACATTTCCGGTGACCATTGACGTGTGATCACGAGATTGATTTCCATGCATGATTCAGGACTTTTTACATTCGTTTTTCATTTAGAGCTAAAAATCTGAATTTGGGCCCTTTGAAATATCGTTTTAAACGGAAATAAGTAGTAGAATAGAGGGCTACAATAAAGACCGCAAATAATTGTTTACTTACCAAAGATGCTAGTAGCAACGCTCTCGAAAAGATTCCCACGATATAAGCGAAGGAATCAACTTCTTTGGTTGTGCTTCGTATCTTTTCAGGCCCTTGTTTTCGCTTGCGTGTCCAAAGGTTGGATGTTTTCTATTAAATGAAAGTAATTGCTCAAGCTAGATTAAAAGCACGTCCAATCGATCTTTCAGCAAAGACCAACATTCAAGACATACCTTCAGGTCAATTAAACACGTAACCATTAGTCTTTTTTCTTGTCATTTATCTTCATTTGAATACCAATCAAGCCGTGTACCGCGCACAAAATAAAACGTTGCAACGAAACTGTTATCTTATAAACCTACTTAGCTTTGCCGCAAGGTAACTGGTTGAAAACGTAGCTGATAAATCAGGGGGATTCCCCGCCGTATTTACGTCACACACGTCACAATGCCAGCCTTTTGTTATGTAGGTGTATGGGTGGGTTGGTTGGGGGTCGGGGAGGCACTGTACTGGCACGTAGTTTGGAGAGGTTTTCTTTAGTTAGTGTATTCCACGTCAAGTTACGATAAGGAGAAGGCTTAATAGTCTTAATACCGCTGAGTTGATTGGTTTAGCCTGTGACATCTCTTGGTGGGCGATGTGAAAGCGAAAATGCAACCAGGCAAGAGGTGGAGACCCCTTGGGGAGAAAAGAGCCTGCTTTCCCCTTGGAAATGCATTGTGGGAGAGCAAGTGATACTTAGGTAAAAGTTTGTTCGTATGCAGCAGATACACTGAACTCGATGCATTGTAGGGTTAGCTTTCAAGCAAGCGAGCGTGTGAGTGCTCAGTAATCTCAGTGTCATTTTTGATTTTGAACGAAGAGGAAGAAAGAGAGAAGAAAAAGGGTAGGTGAATTCCAGCCGCGCCCTGTCCTTCTTCTCCTTGCCAACACGGGCGATACTGAAGACTAGAGTCGGCCATATGGGAAAATGGCTGGAAGATTCCAATTCAAACACCCAAGGCAAAGACCTCAAAAACCTGTGTCGTTTGTTTTGGTGAGGGAGAGAATAGCGGTAACGTCCTCCCCTTATCCCCGTTAATATAACGAGCTCATGTGGCAAGGTATTCATGAAACACACCGTTTATTGCTATATAATGAGAATATACTAGGAAAGGTACACTTGCACTGTGTCAATTTTAAAGTTAAAAGGGGTCATAGCACTGGAAAACGCTACCTCCATGTCATCGCGAATGATTACGGCTTGCCTGTAAGCAAGAAGGAGGGCACATATTATAGACACGGTGTCTTATTAACTGCTTATACACACAAAAAATGGAAATTTACTAACTGTCCTACGGAGGAATATAATGTACGACTCTCTTGTAAAATTTGTCTAATTAAAACAGCCCTACTGTGCATTTCATACAAACAAGTCTCAGTATTTTGTGGTGTTTTACCTGAGTATAACTCCACCACTAGCTCAGAGATATTATCGAAACATTAACTAGAGTAAAAAATATTATTATTAAGCCTTCGTCTAAAACAAAACAGTATGTGAAAAAATTATTGAAAATAATATCATTATAATAAAATTACTCTACAAAACAAACATTGATACAATGCTCCTTTGAGTTTGATTTTCTCATGATTCTCTTCATTTAAAAAAGAATGATGTTTTTGTTAAACGAATCTTAGTAACTTACTAATTACGTAAAGATAATTGTTGATCTCAGTACAACAAACATATGTAGTGAAACCATAAAGAAGTACTACTCCAATCATTATTCTTGAAGTTTTGTCTTGGATATATGCAATTACATGACTAGAACACTGACGATCGACGCCCGTCACTACAGCATCATATCATGAAATTATATATCTACGACGTTAGGAAACACATGTATACTACTTAAGAAAATTAGGAAATCAGTAGTATAATAGGAGGTCTTTTTAAGTATTCTATCTACAATTGACAAAATGTTCCTAATGAATCTACAGAATCAAACAATATTAAAAAATGAAGTAATTGTATAGTGTAAATACTTACATGTTTACTAATTAATCTTATCAAAAAAGAATGAAAACTGAGCTTATTACAGCCTTAAGCACAGGTAACCCAGGCTCACTGTTTAAGCTCAATAGGAGACCTCTACACCCTTACAGCACTTCTTATGGCAAAAACTTTTACAGTTCTTCAATGGCCTCTTCTTCCATGTCATAGGCTCTCAACAGATCACTGACGTCTTTTCTCTTGGCTTCCCTCTCCACTACAGTTGCAAACTCCTCAACTGTTTCATCTGGACGAGAACATGCAAGTGACATAATCAGTGCTCTGGTTCGTGTTGGTTCTCCTTGACAAGCTGCTTGATCAAGTTCTGCCATTATCTGGTAAAAGTCAAACCCATAATACCGAGCCACATCTTTATAGTCACCAAGCTTAGGTACTTTGGTATTCAGCCTATTACAGACTGCTCGAAAGGTGGATTCCTGATTAAGTAAGCTCTTCAGCGGCTTGGAGTCTAAAAACAGTAAATCACAAATAGTGTAAAATGTATTGAATGTCAACACGTTATGACCTGCCATATGTTAAAGAAGCACCAACAACGCTGAAGAAGGAAGTTATGTTTCTTGACTAACAGAAGAAAATGAGCAGATTCACTCCCTGGAGGAAGCGTACGTAATACTGCCTCTTGAAATCTATTTTCCCAGTTTCAGCAAAGCCTTTGTATATTCCACACCACCACCATTAGTTTGGTTATGTATTTAATTGCCCAAAAAGAAGAAATAACAGGTTTGAGGATCATGAGCAAAAGATGAAGTATTCCAAATTGCAACTCAATTATCCAATAACCCTAGCTGTACCTTTCTTAGTGGCCTTCTGACACGTACATTTGAGTTCTTCTGTATTCTGTAAAATTGAAGTTAAAGATAGAGTGTAACATTTATTCATGAATAAGACCCCTTGCAGTCACATTTATTCAGTATCAATGGATTAAAGGTTAACTAAAGAACACTGAAAGAATGGCAGATACCCGGGGGGGGGGGGCACTTGGGTATTTTTTGGGTGGGTATGTGCCGCCCGGGACTACAAATTGGCACCCCGTTCTAAAAAAAATTTCCTCTACAATTGATACCCCGTTCTAGAAATGAGCCAAATTTTTATACTCCGTTCTAGAAAGGTTGTAAATTGAAATAGCCCCGTTTTTTTTAAAAAGATATTTCTTTATTTGTTCGACTTATATATCAAATAAATGCTTCTTCATAATCAGCAACAATTTTAAGCAGAAGATAAAGCCGTGATCCACAATTTTTTATACCCCGTTCTAGAAAACGCCTCTGAAATGGATACCCCGTTCTAAATCAGGAGCTTCAAAATCACAACCCCGTTGGGCGGCACATACCCGTGTAGGTAATGTATGGGAGTACCCCCCCCCCCGGGGGGGGCAGACATTGGTTTCTCAACCACAAATAAAGAGCTACAGGTGTTTGGTAGAAAACCCCTGAGTAAATTTTTAATACATGAAGATTAGCTTACTTACCTTTCCACACAAAGGATCACTTGAATCTGATTTGGATTTTTTCCACCGGTTTACCTTCAAAGCCTTTTTCCCCCTATTGTCTCCTACAAAACAACAATTAATTCATAGATTCACACATGGCCGCAGATTCACCAATACACAAAGTTAAAATTCATGGACACTTATATTAACAACAACTTTATAAACGATGACATGCAGATTTTATTAAAAAAAAGTAATATTTTTTTAAAAAAAATATTACTTTCTCCTTGTTTGTACTTTATGGGATTACCACCTAAACCTAGTTTGTCTACAATATGTCACAGGAATAATAAATGTGCGTTCGATAATTTGATCTTCTTCTATGTGCAGCTGTTTTAACATATTACACCAAATTTGAAAGGTTATAGTGCTTTGAGATCAAAATTTTTCAAAGTCGCCTTTGGGTGAGCTAAAAATAAAATGAAAGGTTTATAAAATAAGAGGGCTTAATACCTAAACAATGACCATTTTGGAGACTGTGGTAATTCTGGTCATTGAAAATAACAACTCAACAGACTCACACACACAAAGAATACACATTACAGTACCTTTGTAAGCCATCACACAAGCTGCAGTACCCTTTAGTAGATGCTCTCCTCTTTCAGCATCACTACCGGCTCGCACGGAGCCAGATCGTGACCTTGATGACCGGTAGCAACGTATGTAACCAAGGGCCAAGAGTGGTAGACCCAATACCATGAATACGACTGCTACAGTACTACCAACAATTACTGGTACATCAACTTGGTTGTCTGCTTCCTTTGCTTTAGATGAACCCTCAAAAAAACTCGTTTCACCAAATGATGCAACAGTGCCAGTATTTTGGTGTGGAAGGTTGCTCTGAAAGGTAGTGCTTACTTCTGGGGATTTTCTTCGTACATCAGATGCTGGTGTTGATGCAATTTTGGATCCTGTGGATTCTTGGGGGGATGCCTTTGTGTCTGTGTTCGTTTGCAATGCCATGGTTTCTTGTCGAGATGGAGTTGAGGTCACAGTACTTATGTCACACCGATTTACGCTGCTATGAATAGAGCAGATCATGTTCAAAGCAGCCCCCATTTTCCTTTTGCATTCGTCTTCAATAACATCTTGAGAATCCCCACAGCATTTTGAACATTGCTGGCAGTCACCAGTAAGCTCATCATAATACCTACAAAGTTAAAACAACTTAAAGCTAGAAAATCATTGTAACCATTAAAAATTATATTGATCAACATCTCGCCAGCTCCCTATGTGTATGCAATTTCCATTTTGGGCACAACATAACAAAAAAAACTCATTACCATTATTTTCAGGTAGCTAGTTTGTAGTGCATAAAAGCTGGCATTTACAAAGGAGGGAAACAAAACAACAACAGCAACAAAAATGATATCACTACAAGAGTATGAAGAGGTAATTTTCATTGTTAAAAGTTCAGCTTCCATTTTTTACATTTGCAGGACCATTACCTGTCCTTGCTGTTGCACTGTTTTGCACACTTGACATCTGATGTTGTTGTGCAATTTTGATTAACCAACTGATCTTCTGAACAGGATGCACTGCACTGAATACAGCTAGACATGTCATAATTGGTGGAGAATGAGCTGCCTTGAATGCAAGGTATGCAATGCACCATTTCACTTGATAATATTTCTGTACCACATTCATGTGAAAGCCCTTGACCAGGTGGGCAGCTTTCACAATCCACACATAAAGTTGTTCCGTCTGCATCATTAAGCACCATGAACTGAAACTCACTGCATTGATTTGTTGCCTGCAAGAAAATTATTAAAACCTTTATTAAGTCTGATTTAACTCCCAACAGTGAGCTGTATGCTGTCTTGTTGTACTAACTGGGAAAATGAGATACATAAATAAGAAATAAATGCAGTTATGGTTGCAAATTTTCCCTGAGTTTTTTTTCAGGCTTTCTTTTTGAACTGCATAAGTTGCATTTTTAGCTGCAAAGTACGTCGACTTGATATTAGTTGTTTCAATTCTGCTGAAAAAAAATAGAAGCAAACAAGACACTTACACTCACATGAAGCACAACTACATGTAACTCCAGGAAAATAAGAAATGCAAACAATGCCTGCAAAAAGCAAAGCCCATGTTAAATCAACACTAGGAATTAAAATAAACCTGCATTTTGAGATCTGATTTCTTTTTCTATTCCAAAATCCAGATTAAAGTGCTAATAATACATTGGATGACTGTCTCCAAGACAAAACATTATGCTTATTATTGAGTATTGATGAATGAAAAAAAGCTTTTGTTCTCGTCACGCTTTCTTTGAGCATGATCAAAGATTACGCATAAATCAAATGAAACACTTACCAATCAAAATAAATGCCTACACAGGTCGTCAGATAATTTGCATATCAAAACAAACAAGATGACGCAACTGATGGGTGAAGACTTTAGAGCAACCTTACATGTAAAGCGTGAATGGAGAAGCTTTTTAAGAAAGATACTGCCTCAAACTATCACTATCTAATGTCAAGTGTATCGTGTACGTACACTTGCGAAGAGTGGAGACTATCAGGGAGTGAAAAATGAGGTTATTCTGATCAACGTCATCAACGAACTTTTCTTAACTACGTTGCACATTCCATTACGTTTACAACAAAGGTTTTAAAAAAATTCAGGGTTAATGGAATGAAACTTGGATCGAAGTAATCAGTAAGATCATGTAACAGTCTTTTCTAACCTTTGTCAGATTTTAGAACTAAAATATCTCGTAAGTGAGCTTGTTTGATAATATACGATTGCTCAGCACAATTACTCAGAACTACGCTCTTCACAGATTATATGTAGAGATACGAAACCTAAAACGCATTTTAAAAAATGAACTAAACTCACCTTAATAAGATTAAACGATAAAAAAGGATTTATTCGTCGGTTAATTTGCGTGTTGTTAACCGCCTGCAAGTGAAACAGGTTATAAAGCATATACAATTTTATAAAAATGTACAGGTAATGAGGTGAAAAGGGATTCGAAACAATATTCGCGAAAGGCAAGAAGTATCGAAACTTCATCATTTCTGAAAAAAATAGTGCTAAAAAGTAAGAGGGAGACGCTAAGAGTAATTTGTAAACGAAGAAATCGCTGAAAATTTAACTTACCATTTCCGACGCGTTCTTTCTTCAAGACGTAAAAGCCCACGAAACGAAGATGTAAGGTGTATGCTAAGCGCTTACTCGTGCAAAAGATGTCCAATAATTCTCCATTTTGCATGGTAAGTTACTTTCCTTCCTTTACGCGAGTCTAACAGGATTTGAAGGTAAATAGAAGTTAGAACGTTGAAACAGAGTTCAAACGATTGCAGAACCTTACTTCTCCGTGAGCAAAAGCAGGTGAATAAGGTTAATGAATGAACGTATTTTATATGAATGGCAAGTAAGTTTACATGACGTCGTTGATTGTTTTTTCTAGTAGACGTCATTGCAGGGGCCAATGAACGAAGTTTTCTTTGTTCAAGCAAGTACAAAGTTCGCTAGTCACATGAGAAACTCGCGGCAAATATATGGTATGACGGGAATTTGGCGCGAAGTGGCGCGAAACAGTTGTCGCAGTTGAGCCAACGGAGGTTTTTCAACTACTACGTAGTTCATTGATCAGTAAGTCAGTACGTGAAGATTTATATAATTTGACATTCTTTTCAGTTCTATCGCTTCAACAAAGGCTTGAAATTGTTTTGAATCACCGGTGGTCGTTCAGGATCTCGAGAGATCATGCCATAAATGAACTGCGCAATAACTTGGCACGGCTGAGTACGGCTAAAAAAAAATGGTGCGGGGAATTCCCTACTAAGAATTCAACTGCTCTCGGAAGTGGAATGCACACTTGGTATGTAGGGAGAAAAGGGATAAAGCTGATGAAGTTCACTATCAGACGAACTTTGCGTAGACATGTTTTGGATTATCGCATTCCATGATAAATGTAAACATCCTGCACAGAGTGCATGATAATGTGGACTGGCTACAAGTCGACGTCTCATAAGTTCTTAGCGAGCGAAGCGAGCGACGAAGTAAAGCTGAATATAGCCATTCATCCGACTATTAATTCAAGCGAGAATTTGTGGCGCCTGGAATGTAATTAACGTAAAATTTAGTAAACTTTTAAGAATGCGAGAATAGGACTATGGAGGGTTCGAATTACCAGAGCTTGCCGAGATAAGAGAGGCAAAGTAGATACGGAAACCATGGAAACTATATTGCCTTGATGGGGTATTGTGACAGAAAGCGAAAAACTTAACAACGAATTTGCTCTGATCGTAAGGCTTTGACAGCACCAATATAGGGCTAACAAGGGCAGGGGTGGGGAAGAGGGACCCTTCTGACAGTCCCTCGTCACCTTTCATGCTCTTTTCCCACTGTTCTGTACCGTACTATATAATTTCCCTTTTATATTGTGATTCATTTGAAACTATGGGTTGAGTATGAAGAAGCTGACAGGTAAACATCGAACACACTAAGTATTGAGTTCACAACACAGGGGAAGTATGATGGCTAATATAATGATAATTTTATTTGCATACAAAATAGCTAGCTCAGCCCAGATAAAGACAGCTGTGATTCCAATGTTGGTGCACATTAATATTAAAAAGTGGCCTTTTTAGGACTACTTTAATTTTGATGACAACAAAAAATAAATAATAAAATTAGTAATTGATCAAACAGGAAACTCAACTCACTCTCGTGATTTTTAGGGGTTTGCTGTGATATTTTTTATGGAACTGGAAAAACATGAGAAACTGGCGTCAACGTTATAAAAAGGATGGAAAAATAAACAACATTACTCACAATACTTGATTTAAAATTGTTCAAAAAAGGTAAACCTACTGACTGTCTCTGACTTCTGGTTCAAGTTTGTTCCAGTTACGCATGAAAATGTTCTTTGGACTAGTTTGGTTTATCCTTGGTAGTAGATATAGATCCCTTTATTATAACTTCATAAATGCATTAATAATTCATAAAGAAAAAACAAATTAAAATAAAAAACAAACAAAGAAATTGATGTTTAATGAGTGTCTTTATAGGAGCTTCTAAAGACATGGCTAAACTTTACGTCCAACTTTTTTAGACCAAAATAACCCCAAGTCTAAACATTAGCGCAAGAATGAGTTGATCTATCTCAGAGATTTTGAAGCAGTTCAAGAAACTCACAGTTGTGTATTATCGGGTTTAAAAACTCGAGGTGAAGCCAAGAGTTTTTAAACCTGATAATACACTCCTACTCATTTTTTAAACAGTACATAACACAGATATGTCAAGTGCACTCATCCAGTCAATATACCCCAAACCCATAAACCCAACCAAACGTTTTTACACACTCCAATAAAAGCTGAGACATGCAGGGACATGTTCAGAGTCAAAGTTTTTAAAGTAGAATTACATGTACATTTTGTATTTCTTTTATTGTCCTTATAATGTCTTCTTACGTGTCAGAAAAATGGGACAAAATATATTGTCTCATTTGAATTACAGTACCCGGTAACTCTGCTTCTATCGTTTTATTTTTGATATCTTTTTGCGTTACTGATGCTCTTTTTGCTCAACTTATCCTTCATCAGAACAGTTAAGAATTTTCTTATTCTTCAGAAAAACTGGAAATGAGCTCATACACATAAGGTTCTAGGATATTGACCACATCAAATCGCTGAATTTTGCGAGTTTGGAGAATGCGTACAAACTCTGCTACAGTAACCTTTGGTTGTTTTTCTTGGAGAGCATGAAGCATAACTGTGCATGGACTGCCATCAGGAGTCAACAATTCTGCTCTAAAGTCATCAATCTCCTTTTCTGTGAAACCTAGGTGTGCTGCAACATGTCTCCAGTTTCCCACACCTCTGCATGACAGGTCCAGTTTCATGGCAACAGCTTGTAGTACCTCCTTTGGAATTTCATGGAAGCAAATTGATGGTCTGCTCTCATCAGTGATCAAGGGATCTACAAGATCAGCATCAGTTGTAAGTTGCCAGTTTGTTACTCAGGATTTGTGTGAAACTGATTACACAATAGGGGAAAATATTTTGAAATATTTTAAAATGTGCTTTTTTAATAGTATTTAGCTTAAGGTTCTATGTACAGCTAAAATGTGAAAAACTGGGATTCTACAATGATCGCTGAAACCAAGAAAAGAAAAGAAGCTAAAATACTTCGAGACAGGTCATTTTGTTGCCCATTTTAGCGGTACGTAGTACCCTAAACTGTTTCATATTTAGGTATTTTGAATAAGAAGGACTTCAGAATAAATAGCTTCAATTTTGTGTGTATTAAATTGATAAGTTAGGACCTGACCTCAAGAAGCCCAGGTTGTAAGCAAGTTAAGTCTATAATATATTAGAATGTATGTGGTGCAGGATAGGATATAGTGTGGTGTTAAAGGTTGGCTAATGCCTCAGTAAACATGTCTATCTTGTATGGAGAACAGCTTACCACAAAGATTTCTCCCAGTCACCATCAGATCATTATGACCGAGGCCCTGGTTGCTCTCTTGGTATCTCCTAAATGGATCCTGCAGAAAATTCAAATTAATGCAATTTTAATGGTACATATTATACATTGCATTATGCCCACCTTAATTTTCTACATTAATTTTTTATATGCCAGTATTATTTTTGTTTGATGTAAGCCTTTCCTGCATTCTATTCCAGAGTGAACAAACACTTAAATGGGCTTATTGTTTGTGCAGACAGTTTCATAGAAATGACTGTATTTTGCAACTCAAGCATGAATTTGCCTCGATCCTTTGTTCAGCAGTAAAGAAAATGTTCACTGAATAAAGGTTTGAAATTAAACTTAAGTGAAACTCACATCTTTGATTGAAGCCACTGCAGAAAGTTTTGTTGCTGCGTTGTCTGCTGTTAGTTCAAGAGTACAGTGAAAATCTCGGTTTCTCCCATTGTCATGTTCAAACAATATCTCTGATTTTGGTATTGTTGTGTAGGAGTCCTTCAAACTCTTGTGTGTTATCACCTGTGTAAAAATATAAACAGTACATGCACTTTTAATTTCTAATAACACTAAAATATTAAATTATCTGATTAATGATGAATAAATCATTCATTTTTTTAAATAAATGGTTAACAAAATATAAATGAACTTGTTTGTGGGAGATACCTCCTGTAGACTCATGCACCTAACCTTTTTTTTCAACATAACCATTACTTATTTTTATTTTTATTAAGTGTAGCTTCTGTACACCTTTCAGCACCACACGTTAGTCTAAGAAGCTGTACAAAAATAGTATATACCATTAATAATAACTAATGTATAATTTGTAGGACTCATTGCAGAGAGTATTAAATAACCTGTGGATTTATGCATGCCTCCTTCCATCCTTGAACAAGTTGTTTAACCGAAATCTTGATATCAGTATCCTGTACAGTCTCGACATACAAAGACTGAAGAGATCCTAGAAGAATCCTGTTTTTAGACTTCTCTTCCTCCATTATTTTCTAAAAATAGAACGAAATAATGTGAAATATAGAATAGATTTATTTTTGTTCAAGAAGATTAAGGGAAAAAGTCTTAAAGGACAGACATTACAATATTTTGCATGCAGTCTACATGTAACAAACTGGTAAAAAGGCTTTTTGTTGTGACCATGATAATCAATAATGTGGGGGTGGGGGGGGGGGAAGGAGGGGAGAGCAGTACTGTATAGTACACGTAATCAATCTGTCTGGAATTAATGATAGTTTTCTTCAGTTCTTATATGTATTTACTAGAGGGATCCAAGTGAATTTGAAGTATTCCCACAAAAAACATAAAATGTTAAAGTGTTAGACAGCCTTTGTGCACCCCTTTGTTTCAGAGACTGTTAACTATAAGCCACAGACAAGAAGTTACCTCAAGCGATGCTTCGCAGTCATCAAATACATACAGATATGCTGTATAGTTCTCACCAACTTTGCCTTCACCACCAAAGATTGCACACTTGAAACGCTTTTTGTTTGGTTTGGAATTGAATGCTGGTGTACCAATAACAACATAGGATAGGAGACAATCCACATGGTAGCAAACATCATTGTTACTTATTTCATCCACTTCCTCATCCCTCCATTCATTTATTTCATTTTGAAGTGCTGAACTTTTGAGTTTTATATTCCAACCATGAGTAAAAAATACTAGTGCACTGTGTGGTATTCTAATCTGCACAGGCTTGGATAGTCTTATGCCCCAAGGGTGAAACTTAATAATGGGACTGAGTTGCACTTCATCTTGATTCAAAGTGGGAAAAGAAGTTTGATCCCAACATATTTCTACTCTTATCTGTTGAGCATCATTAAAGAAGCTATGTGGATCATTGAACTGAAGTAAGACTCCACATTTTTCAAAGGATAAAGTCTCCTGTGAAACATTTACTGTTGGATCCTCAAGTTTCATGGCAGAATGGCTCGTTGCTATAACAAAAAAATATATATATATATATGAAATGCAGGTTGGTACTATTGTTTGTCACACTGGTTGGGACAAAGTCCACAGTAGGGATGTAAACAGAGGTAGGGGACATCTAACCACCAGACTGATCATCAACATTTCTTTTCTGTGTTCCCTAATTCATGGCTTAATTATTAAATTGGGTTGTTAAAAATAAGCAGCCATAATACCATAAAAAGCTGTCTCTACATTTTAGAGTTGAAGTTTCTTAAGCACACCACCTGATTAGACCTTTTATCATTGCTATTTTTGTCATGTGTCTTGTAATCCTAAAAGGATCTTTATACGTTTCTGGGAAACTGCCCGCCTACCCCTCCCCTAAGCCAATATTTTTGTTCTAAGTGAGAAGTAAGTGTTAATGTTGGCTTAGGGGAGGGGTAGGTGGGCAGTTTCCCAGAAACTTATAATGATCTCCTTTAAGCCTTTTAAGTGACAAGTACCTTGTTTCTCCTTAAAACTAACACTGCTTAATCAAACATTAACTAAGGTTATGGGAGTAAAGTA
This sequence comes from Porites rus, assembly GCA_964035705.1. NCBI lineage: Eukaryota > Metazoa > Cnidaria > Anthozoa > Scleractinia > Poritidae > Porites > Porites rus. Next base: position 30,079,843 of record OZ037999.1, on the reverse strand, counting down.
AATGATTGCCAAAGAAAAATATCATGGTTTCTTATCAATTTCTTCTTGACATAATCACAAAGAATGTTCAGAGAATGGTGTGGAATATATGCATGTCGCTATATATATGGAGTATATTTAGCGCGTATATTGAATAAGGCTGTGTATGGTGTCAAGAATTATGCAAATCCAGGAGAATGTTATCCACTGAGGTGAAGGCCTTGTTTCCAAGCAAACATACCATCGATCAGCCTCATTTCCACGAAAATATACCATTAGATCAATTGTATATTGCTAACATCGTCTAAATTTGCCAACGGCGGTTGGGGGCTTCAAACATATAAAAAAGCACAAAATATTTAATTGGATGAATAATAAATATAGTAACCTTCTTCTTCTTGTTCTTCCTCAGATTGAAGTAGCATTGTAAGTGAATGGCTTCCTGACAGCCTCTTGTACCTTTGATGTCTCCACCTCAACAAAAGCATTATGAGAATTGAAGTCACAAGTCCCATTGTAACACCAGCGGCTATATAAACAGCTAACAAGCTTCTGGAGTCTTCCTGCTTGGTATTTTCTTGTATCTTTTGTTGACAAACACTGATAGCTCTCCTAGTATAACTACACTGCAGACTTAGTGGCATGTTTTCTTCTCCACATTTTTCAACATGTACATCTTCGTCATCATTACAGCATGCTGAACATGACATGCATGTATTACTAGTGTCATCTTTATAAAAACCTTTAGCACACTCACCACATACTCTGTCCCTTGTCACATTACATGGTATCAGTTCTTTTTGTCCAATAGAACATTTAGTACAAGTTTTACAGGAACCAGTGTCTAGCTTGTCTGAAAATGTCTGACCTGCCACACATCCTAAACATTTAATGCCAGCAGTACTTTCCACCATACTTCCACATTTTATAGATGGGGAAGTTCCAAGAGGACAGTGTTTACAGTCCTCACAGTGTGAACCATTCTTGGTCATTACAATGTACTGATTATCTTTACATTTCGGTTTACAGTCATTAATAGTTTTCAGGGGGAGATTAGCATCACATTGCTCATAGAAGGGCATATCCTTACAGTCATCTTTTTTTTCGTTCTTTCCATGACAACAAAATGAGCATCGCCTGCAGGACCCTGTTATTTCCTCAAAATAGAACTTCTTCCCACAGTCTTGACTACATTCCGAATTGGCTTTCAAAGTGCAGTTTCTCACTACTGTATGAGAGTCTGGACATATTTGACATGGCTTGCAAGAACTATAATCTTTATTGGTATCAGAATACGTTTTTCCAACTTGACATTGCCGACAACCTATTTTGCCTACGTCAGTTAGTTTTACTATTTCACCACACTGAGGAGACAATCCAAAGCCAGGTTCACACATATACTTAGAACACTTAATACAAGAGATCACGTGGCGTGAGTTGTCATCTTCAACTGTAAACTCATCACCACCACAACTTGAATAAACCTTAAGAAGAGAATCAAACAGATCACATTCTTAAAGTGTGAACCCAAAAGTTTTCTATACCCGTTATGATATAAAGATTCACTTTTGAGTGAGACAAGTGCTGTTTTCAAGTATTAAATAGGTGATATATGTAGCCATATAACAGTAGATTGATTCTCCTATGGAATGTTAACCTTCCTTAGACTTTAGCTCATTCGATTCACGTACTTACTAGCATCCGCTCTGGGCAACCTTAGATATTAGACAAACTATACAATGATAATGTGGTGGAATCTGAAATCTACAAAAGTTATCAAGCACAGGTGACTTGTTATCTTTGTCATACTTACAGTTAACATAAGATGAAAATCCAAGAAGATATTCAGATATATGGCACGTACATCCATATTCCCGTCTTTCGTACCTAGGACCTGAAATCTAATGTCGAGAATTTCAGACAGCAGCAAAACAGCTTTGACGTCATGAGGTAGTTTAGAAAGCGCTCAGTAATCACATATTCACATTGTCACAAAAGTTGCTTGCATTTCACAAAACCGAAAGTTTTGTATGTTTGGAGCACTGAAATGTCTCTTGCTGCTTGTTGCTAACTTCCGCGGACTTGTCCTGTGATCGTTAATAAGTGTGTACGTGGTGCTCTGTTGCATGTGTTGAAACGATCGTAGGTATAAAAAGTTGATGAAAATGCAGAATTTCAATACTTACTTTTCTTGAATCGCTGCACCCAGTTTATTGTTTCACTGTCATTGCGTTTACGGGGGAATAAAGGAGTGGACAAACGCACAAACACTAAAAAGTTTGTGCTCGGGGGATTCCCCCTCACATGACTTTCACTTTCGAGGGCTTTCTAGCCAATCACATAACTGAATCAAACAAAAACATCCGCCCACGTGGTTGAAGACGTAGCTGCTATTGGTTTGCGGTAACGATGCTTATGGAAGCATTTTGTGTTCTTGTTAAACGCCCAAATAACTACTTAAAGCTTCATTCGCATCATGGGGGATTACCTTTAAGTTTGTGCGCTGTTTTGTTTGTCTACATGTTCACACAGACATGGGAGACAACGAAATGCAACTAAATATTGACTTCTTAGAAAGTCACTTTGGAAACAGCCACGAAGGAGCGGTAATTCCGTCACCATCGTCTTCCAATCCCGGAACGTTAGTAAACTCAGTCGGGACGTACAGTAATTCACACCACTCTCGGATTCGCCGTAGTTCTGATGACAGGGAGAAAGATTTACTTCTTGAGGAAGAACATGAGAGACAATCGCAGCCATTACACCTTGATGAATTTTGGTTTTCGAATCCTCAAGAGGTACTTGCGGATCGTTTGGAGACTTCAGGAGAACACGTCGAAATGCCAAGTTCTTCAGGAACGGTATCCGTTCCGAGGGCACTTGAGGAGTCGATGATTGCGTCCTCAAAACGTTCTTCTCCTCACAGAGTACAGCTTGATCAGTCACATGGCTTCAAGAATAACCCCTACCGCTACAATTATTCTGATAGTCATGAGGTACATTTGGCTGCGAGTTCAGGGGCGGAATATGGTGCGACAAGTGTTCCTTTGGTTTCTACTACTGAAGATACTGATGGCTGGGTTATCGTCAATTCACGAGAAACAGCGTCACGTCATTCCCCCCCTACTTGCCGGCAAGAGGCTGACAAGAATGTGAAAGATTCCTTCGCAGGTGGAATGAAGGGTTCCAAATTGGGCTTGGACGTTTTTCCTAGTACGTAAGATAACCTCAACTCTCCTTAACCTTTTTTCTCATTATAAAACTGTAGTCTGATATCCATGATATTAATTCGTAACGGTTATACAGATTTCATTTACCGATTTGCATTATTATCATCCTTTTTAGGTGCCATGAAACTGAACGAAGGCCTTTATATTATATGTCTTTTTAAAAGACGGATAATTGCCAGGGATAAACTTGAGCATGCTCTATACATTATCCCTGTTCACAAATATCAAGAGGTTAGTTATGTGAATTATCTGTATCTATGTCACGGTGTGTCATGCCTATACCTGACTGACTTTTTTTTGTATTGTAGATATTCCCCAAAATTAAAAGGGATGAAGCACTTATTTGTCATGGGACAGAATTTCCTATGGGGGAAGAAGACAAACCCATGCAGCAATGTAAACTTCATCGACAATTAATAATTGCTGACAAATTATATGTCAAGTTTGAAATGGTTGTTGGTGAGGTTTTCTCAGTTGATGAACCTTGCAGGGTATGTTGTTAAATTAACTGATCATAGCGTTTGTACTTAAATGCTAAAATTCTTAAAAAATTAAGCAGTTATTCCGTGTAGATTTACTTTAATGGGAGCGATAAGAAGTTCGCTCTCCTTATGTAAAACTTTACTCAACAAAGCTGTTCAAACTGGAACACAAGAAATCCCACTACAGACTATTAAAAGTGTGCTAAACAACAACACGACTAATAGAAAAATATGTTTAAGTGTAACCTGGTTTTGAAAAAACAAAGAATACGTTTATTAATTTTAAAAACGTGTATGCGTTTATTTATTTTGTTCTAACTTATGTATTGTAATAAGTCTTAGGTAGTTTCATTATGTTAGTACAGTGTCCTGATCTGTAGGTCTGAGATGGCCAGCTAGAGGTTAGACGGATAAATAAAAGTCTTGAATGACTAATAGTTTAAACTGATTATAAATATGTGATTTAGCAACTGAAGGTTGCCACAAGTACTGAGTCAGGTAAATTATAGGAAAATTTATCTTCTTTTAAGAGCAGGGAATTAAAAAAAAAACACATTAACCAGGAAATAATCATAGTTATTGGGGAAGTCAGTTACAACATTGTAACTCTGTTCTTAGTGTTTCTTGAGATAATAAAAGAGACATGTTTCAACCAGAAAAGTATTAAGTGGTCAATTGATTTGATACAAAATGCCATGGGAAACCGTATCCCTGGATGAACATTATACAAGAGACAAATATTCACGCTATGTGAAAGATTTGAAAATGAAGAAAATGTAAATGCGGCAAGGTCAATAAAAATGGTTTAGAGGCGAGGGCAAAGTCATGTGTAAGTCAAAGAAGTTTGATTTGTCATGAGTGGTTGCCCTGAAAAAGAGCTGTGCTGTAGGTGTTCTCTAATTGAACTACACCAAGTATAATTTGGACTAATTGGTAAAATTGCTTCTTATTTCTTCTACATTGCAGAGAACTGTAACTGTTGCTGACATCATTTCTCAGAGTATTGAGCGCATCAAAGCTGGATTCTCAGTTGAAGTTTTGATCAAATGCCCTAGTGGCAGAGACAAGCTTTACGAGGACAGTGTTAGAGTAACGCTCAAAACTGGAAGCACAACTATATATTTAATTTTCCCTGTTGCAGTAAGCTACGTTCCTCCGATCTCCTGCCTCACCTTTTAGTATCTATAATTTGACAGATTTTGAGCATAGTAATTGAGCTACATTAAGTGAAAATTACCATTAAGTCCGGGTTAAGTTCTCATGTCAATAGTATCTGTCACATTGTGTAGAGCAAGTTTGATTTCTAGAACCTGCTTTCATGGTGGAATGTAATTCTTAGGTACTGCCCAGGTAACCTTCTTGTGGTACAGTTTAGTTAACATGTATTTGGAAATATTATTTTCCTAGGTAATTTATCTACATCTTACAGTTACAGAAGCAGATCGTATTTAGTGTCAAGTTTTTTTTCTTTCATTTCCAGTCTTACGAAGCAAGCAATTCTCCTTGGCCAGGTGGTTGTCCAGGTGCAGAGTCGTTAGTTGTTGTTTAGTTCAATTTTTTTCCATTCATCGTTTAGTGCTCTTTACAGGTGCAAATGGGTTTTATTAATTCATTAACCAATAAAGAAGTGATCAGCAGAGTTCCCACCATCTATGACCTATATTCTGAAATATTAAAAGAATTATGCTTTGTAGTTTTCAGAGGTACATAGATTTGATAGATGGATGTGTATTTTCGTTGATTTTGTGAAACTCAAGTAGTTTTTACTGTGTGTGTATTCACGAATTTCATACAAAATTCAGTTGTACTTGAATTTGGCCTTCCTTACAATAGGAAATGCTGTTTCGGAAAAATGCTTTTTAGTAATAATGAGATGGCGACGCTAACAAAAATGTCCTTATTTTCCAGTCACAACTATGCCAGATGAGGACAGAGACGCCTTACGCTCTTGTTGGGTTGAACTTCTGGACAATATTGGTGATCCAAAATCCCTCTGTGACCACTTGTACCAACACAGAATTCTTGATGAGAGTGACATGGAAGAAGTCGTGTCTTTAACCACGAAGAGGGAACGCAATTCTCATTTGTTGCGTACCATTCAGACAAAAGGAAATATCCTTGACTTTGTTATCAAAGTTATGCAATCCAAGCGTGAAAATCAAGGGGCAGCTTCCATTTTACAGAAAAAGAGACACAGTGGAGCTGATATTAGAAACTAGTTGATGGCTTCATGGAAGTCATATTCGTTAAGTGATAATCATCAGATTTCATTTTGCCACTCACCTATGCAGTATGGCATTAAGCTATACACATGAAACAAAGGCATTTTGCCTTTCTCGTGGAAAGAGTACAATAATTTAAAAGCCTTTAAATTAAGAGTTACTCTCAAATGCGTGATACTAATACTTGTTAGTATGATCTCAAAGATGGTTACTTTCAAAAACAATCGTTCTTAACACAAAGTGTATTGTTTGTTGTTGACATCGTACTCTGTGGTTTGTGAAGCCAACAATTTGCTCTGACAGGTGGAATGTCCATATCTTGCAAACCTGTGTCCTTTTTAATGATCTTGTCCAATGCAAGTTGGTTAATATTAGAATAAGTGATATCCCTAGTACGTGTTAATATTGCTGTTCTTTTTTGTAATAGTTAGTGAGATCATTGTACTTTTTACCAGTTTTACTGTCATATTGCTTTCAATTTCAGCTTTAGATATACTACTTGTTGTAAATGACATGCATACCTAAATATGTCACAGTTTGGAAGTTTAGACTAAATAGTTATTTCGAGATTGGATTCGCATTTATGATTTTCAACAAATGTGACTGAATGTGATGATTGTGTCAGGAAGAGAAAAACTAGCATCAATTACAATATCGTACCCTTTTATATTATAAGAGGAGAGCTAATGATGCCAGTTGTAGTCCTTGCGTGAACAGTTTTGGTTTATTTCTATTGGGTGCATTATGGCAGTTATACATCAAAGTGGATCTGTAGAGTGCGCAAGAGCTTTCTACCACTGTATCACACCAAAGGTATAATTTTAATAGTTGTCATTTTTCATAGTGATTATGATTGTTTCATTATCTTAATTTTTTTAGTATGTGACACACACATTTGATCTGACCTTGTTGTTTGAACCCTGTCTATAAAAATACTGATTAAGCCGTGGCACCGTGTTAAGGTGGATTCAGTTGTGATGAATTCTTATAAGACAATATTTTATGCATGAAAATTTGCTTCATTGTTCTTTTTTTATTATTTGGGGATAATTTTTTTAAAAAAGGGTGTATTTCAGAAAAATAGAATTAACATTGTACAAAAAATCAGGAATATTTATTTCCTTTAACTGGAAATAATTTAAATGCTATTTGGTAGGTATTTAAAGAGCGTTGTCAACTTGACAATAGGAATTGGTATATACAGCTGATTAAATACGTGGACTTCAAAAGATGAAGTAGTCAGTGCTTTATCGTATCATGTTCTCTTTTGTATCGTTCAACTAACTTAAATTATAAATCTTTGTAAACTTAAGTTAGTTTCTGTAACCTGTCATCAATAAAACCAAATATGGAAAGGAAAACAATTTGTTTATTGAGCAAAACTAACAGTAGAGCACTGTGTGGACCTTAGTTATTTAGTGCCCAGTGCATCAGTTTTTCGAATGGTTTGTAAAAAAATATTTGGGTAAAAACGAATAAAGCGATAATTACTCAGCAACATTGAAGAGTTTGTGTTTCCAAAACAATAAGCTTTCGGGAAAGCATTCATGCGGGAAATGGCTCAGCTTATGAAAAAAAAAATCTTTCCGACCTTTTATGAGTGATTTGTTTGTAACAAAAATAGATTGGGTGAGTTGTTGTGCTATTTGTTTACCTGGGGATAGTCAACGTGAAGGTCATAAAAATCAGTGATGGCTACACTGTAACTTTTAGGAGTTATTATAACTCCAAAAATGGAGTAAAAATTTTTATGTACAGGATAACTCCTTTTTTGGGGTTATTTTAACTCCTCAATATCTAGGGTCACTTTTACTCCTGAAAAAGAGTTCTTCAAAACTCCTTTTTGGAGTTAAAATAACTCCCCAAAAAATAACTCCACCGTAAGGAGTTAAATTTGCCCCACTAGGAAAGTTATTAAAGCTCCTTGAAAATTACTGTGTATCTAAACTTAAGTTTTTTATCTGCTAGTTTATTTACTTATTTATTCATTGCTTATTTTCAAAGTATCGACCTTTCGTTAAACGTTTATTTTATTTACAGGGTCTACTTTGATAAGAACTTCGTCGTTAAGGAAATGACTTTTCGTACTTCTATTAAAGGATAGTAAATAATCTGAATGGCTCGTTTCATAGACCTTTCCCGCATTCCTGTAAACAAAGGAACCAACTCGAGGCTCGGGTGGACAAAATTTAGTGATTTGTATGAAAATGTCCACCCGAGCCTCGTCCTTTTTTTGTGTTTGCTCACTGGAGCATAATGCGGGAAAGGTCTTTTCCTATCAGACTCGTAATGCTTAAATACACAGGCAGTTGGGGCTTTTAAGCATTACCAGCTAGTTACAAGTCACTGGTTGCCGTGTAGTGATGGCAGCTCTTCAGATGTGGCGTCAATTTTGACAATTTTGTCTAATGCTAGTGATGATTTTCTTCAGTCCTTTTCGCTTTTCTTTGTCGATGTGGTATCAGTCTAACCTTAAGTTCACCAATGGAACTCTACCAGTGTCGACGCTAAACGCTATTAGACCTGTCACCTTAACTCATAACTCAGTAACTGATAAATACCGGTACTTTACTGCCATCTGAAACCGTTCTTTTCCACATTGTTATTTCTTTCTTTCTTATTTGTTTTTCTTGAATTGAATTCCTTAGATTAATTAGATTGTTTGACTGGTTCGTTCTTTAATCTTCTCATTTACTCTATTATCTATTTTCCCCTCTTCAATTTTTCTGTGTCAGTACCCAGATGATATGCAGTTTTATTTTTGGAACTACTCAGTTCATTGAAATTTTGCTATTCTGTGAATGTCTTTTTGGCTCGATTTTAGTTAATTTAGTCTTCTCTTGTTTTTTTTTTGTTGTTGTAAATTTGGCGAATGGTTTGTTGTTATTGTTATAATACACTAAGAGTAGTGCATTGATAATAAGTCGGCATAAGTCCTTGGTCCACTTGAACTCTTTTCTACTATTTAATCCCTTTCTACTTGTAAAGGAAGGGTCGTCAACAAGATGAGCAAACACAGGTAATCTAATGATAAACATTTATTTTGTAACAGAAAATTGTGACAACAGGGTTAAAAGGTGTAGAGTACAGTGCTTTTGCTTCAGTGTAAAAATAGCAGACTAAAGCTAGGGATCCTCTTTAGAAAAGCTCAATAGAGCTAGCTGAGATCTGCACCTGATTGTACTTATAGGAAGTTGTTGCAAATGATGGGCGAATAAAGGCTTTCTTGTGACATGATCATACAGTTCAGATAAAGGAATCATCTTTGCCGTAGAATGAGTTGGCATCCACTTCAATTTCAGATTCGGGAATAGGATTCAACTATGTGCTGAAAATGCACCTTCCCCTTAATAGAAATACATGCATTTTTATCTGACATGCAAGTTTGACACTAATATAATATGCAGTTGCTTTATTGCGAAATTTTGCTTGCTTGTGGTTTTACTTTCACTCTTCTTACATATTGTTGAATCTTTTACCCTTTCTTTCCAAAGATATCGAAAAAGAAAGAAACACACTTGGTCAGAAGAAGGTCGTCAAAATGTATTATATTTATCGGCTGGTTAAAAATTCAATCATCAGATCATAACGGCTTTGTAATTAGAACTTAGCACCACGTCCTCTCAAATTGAGACCTGGTCCTAACACCACCAAAAGGAACATGGTATGTTTGCTTACATAATATATCGTTTCATAAAAAAGCTGTCCTTGTAAAAAAGCGGCACTTTTTTGGAAACAAGCTAAAAAATTATACAGTTTTAGAAATACTGTTTTTTTTTTAATGGCACAATGAAAAATCCTTAAAACTGGGGATCATCTGAAGATACCGTATTTATTCGAATAAGCTCCCAGCCTCGAATTAGCGCCCACCCCACCCCACCCCACTCCCTCCCACAAAATCTCCAATGAGAGATAATAAGAGACCCTCCGGAAGACGGAGTTGTCTTCAGGGTCTTGTACAGAAACCTTGCTTTGTTACATTTTCGCTTTAGCTTCGAATAAGCACCCACCTCGAATAAGCGCAACTCTCAAGGTCCAAAAATTTAATAAGCTCCCAGGGTGGTTAATCGAATAAATACGGTACACAATCACCTTTTTTTTATTGTTACACTAGCATACAGCACGGTTTTCTCTGACGACTGTTGAGCAAAGGTCATTGCAACAAAAAAGCCATTGTTGCCTGTATTGTTTGTACGATGAAACACAAGTTCGCAGTAAGGGATAAAGTTGAAGGAGCTCTTCAAGGAAGTATGACTGAGTTTCTGTGAAGAAAGAGGTTCAAGGTCAAAAGGTATTTCAAAGGTCTAAGACACCATAGTTAATAAAGTGCAATGGCTACGTCTTTGTATCCAAGTGAGCAGAGGAGGCTTGGAACTTAGCGCCTCCTGAACTAGACAGGTGACGTTACATCCGAGCTCGCTAAGGACCACTGGGAACGAGGCTGGTGTACAATTCTTTTGTTTTTCATTCATATACGAGTCGTACCAGAACTACACAAACAGCAAAGGTACAGCGAACCAAGTTTTGCGTTCTTCATTGTAAATTAACATCCTAACATCTTCGTAAATCTATCGACATAAAGTAAAAATAGCCATATCTGGTCTAAGCCTTTCTTACTAGTTCATTTAACATGGCCAGGCTCAAAGCGCGTAGCTTAGCCAACTTACTGAGACAGTGAGATCTGATACCTTTGGTGAATCTTGGTTTAGCTCCCAGTCTGCAACGTCCTTTACGGTAATTTCTACATCATTCTCTAGGGTAACAGAGAAGTTTAGTGATTCAATTGATGATACCATTTTTCCTCCTTCCTTCTGCTCCCTCGCCATTATTCTCTGTATTAAGAGAAAGTTGAAAGTTAACTTAGGAAGTGAAATCTGAGGCACGTAAGTAAGCTGGCCACCCCATCACGATCACGGTGTAAATAACCTGAAGGTCGCAGTGACGATAAAGGAAACCTTCGATTGCAGCACTGAGCTCGGCCCATGTACCTCTATGTATGCAAAATCGCATATGCCACCCTCAGCCTTCCAATTTCTTTCTTACTGATCGTAAAATGAAAGTAGTTTCGTTAATGCAAAATCTGACTAAATCGTGCGAAGCAAAAGAAACTGACGTACCTCTAATGACCATTCGCAGTCATCGAAACAATAAATCCGGATTGAAACGTCGTCTCCAACTTTAGCATCAGTAGAGAACGCTGCAAGCTTCATTCGTTTTAACACTGACAAAGAAGACTTGTGGTATTTACCAACAATAGCAAATGTCGATAGATGGTCGGTGTCAAACCTCACATGATTGCTGTTTGTTACAAAATTTTTTATTCCTTGTCCTTCCCTCTTACCAGTCTCTGCTAAAGAGGCCCACTTCGCGCTGTTTAGTGTCTCTTTCAAAATAACTGTCCAGTTCTTACACGATAAAACCATATTAGCACTATGAGGTATGCGAAGTTCAAGCAGTTCATTTAACCGTGTACTTGACATCAGAGTTAGTATGGGGCTTAGTAACAATTCATCCTCCTCTAAGAGATCAGACTCTGTTGACTCACTCCCATATAAAGCTTGCAACGCCAAATCACATGGCACTTGTTTGCCAGTGGTTCGAGAGCTAAGTCTAGAAGCTAAAACTTCGACACCTGTCTTCTCGAATACTGCATGGTCTTGGTTATGTCTTCCAGGATACTCTGGCTCTGCATTCTTTTCTACAAGCAAAAAGCAAGTTTTAATAGTTATGTAACTCCAGTACAGGCTGTATTGAATTAAATGTACTTAGCAAAACGGTTTTTCAACTACCGTCAGTAGCGTATACAATAAGTAGTTAACTGGAGACTAACATTTGGGCAGAGTCATTTTTAGAAGATATTCAGTTTTGAGGTATCCACTTTCTTAGCTCTAGTTTCCCTTTCTATACTGGACAGGAATAGATCTAGAATCAGTATGAAAGGACTGTTGCAAACACGTCAACCAACAGTCGGTATATTCACGACCATGACAGTCAAGGTTATTTTTTTTATTAAAAATACATGAGAATGAGAGAAAGTAAACTTGAATGAAATGAATGTGATGTTGGTGATGGACTAAAGCTCCTTTGAAATATACCCTAAACTGCCGCTTATAACCCCCGAGCTTATACATCTTCATGGTTTTTTGAACGGTGGAACATATATTCGAGGGGGCTAATAACCGGATGAAAAGCGCTTCGAAACAAGCTATAGCAGTGCTGATCAGAATACTAACAAAAAAGAAGATAGCTTGCAATTCCAAAGGCCCTTTAAAGTTCTTAAAATGAACGCCATGACTCACTTGGATCTTCATCTTGAGGGCCAAAATCCTTCAAGGATGGCTCGATTTCTATTCTTGTAGACTCATTTCGCGTTGGGTTGAATAGGTTATAGGCCAAGGCAAGTACAATGATGCTGAAGCCAAATGCTTGGACGGTTGAATTATCAAGTCCCATGGATCCCAATAGACCGTATAACCGTTGGTTTTCCTCGAAAATTATCGCCGATGACGTTTGCTTTACCTGAAAAAGGAAAAGTGACGACGTGAGCAAAATTGGTGTAGGATGTCGTGTGCCATGCAACCGAATACAGTACTAGAACAATATTGTCTAAAATATAAAAAATCATAGAGCACATGTTTGGCTCATACTTGCTGGAGCTTCTTATAGTGAAGGAGACAAAGACTAAAAATACTAAAAACTACTTAATGAAAATCGAAAGAAACGTGTTGAGCATCGTGGGTTCTACCAATGATGGCAAGTGAAGGAAGCTCATGTTTGATTTTAAAGATGATAGAACTCTCACATGGCATGACTATATATTTAACAAATTTATTCCTTACATTTAACAACATGTACATCCAGGCCAGGGCTTCTTTAGTTCTAACGGTTTGATTCGGACATTCCGATTTCCTCTGCTTTTACTATAAAAACGTTCGTTACAACTGAAATTCTAAAACCATTCTTTGGCCGTTGATAGAGGTCGTGAAGACATTGTTCTGTAACAGCCATCACTCGGACTTAAAGGAAACCACTGCTATACTACCGTAACTCGCTAAAGTGATAGTTTAGTGTAATCAATAATCCTTGCTTAGTCATGAAGCACTTACCAGGAGGCAAACAAAAATAATGATGATTTCCATACGGTAATTCCAATTGTTATTACAGTGTCTTGATCCTTTCTTGTAGTGGTAGAGAAAATACTGACCAAAAGGTTATTCAGAAGATAACACAAAAGTGATTTGTCTAAAGTTTCGATCAGGCTCAACTTGAAAATTATTGCAAGTGCTACAACAGGGTGCTCACTAGGGCTAGTTATCAGGTAGCCACAAGACCAAGCGTTGACTACCTTACCTCAAAACCGACAGTTAACTTTACTTCTTGAATTTAAAAAAGTGATTTAGTTAGCAAATATCACGTCAAAAAAAGCGATTCGGTAAGCACAATTTTTGAAACCTTTGTTTCCAGTGTCACTTCAGGGGATTCCCCAGACGCATTGGTAGCCAATCAAAGTGAAGTCAGTTGACGGAACTAACACACTGCATGCGTATGCAAATGAGATGCGCTTTATATAAAAAGTGAAACTTCGAGAAACTATATTGAGGTTTGCCTCTCTCGTTTAGAGTCGTACAAGGTGTTAAAACTATTGTCACGGAAGGCTAAAAAAGAGAGAACGGGCATGGTTAGTTGAAACGGTTGTCTACCTTCTGCCTAGTTTACTTCAAGGTGATTTTACCGAAAATCACTTCAGTCAAACTGAAATATCATGCTCTGTGTTGGTTCTGGCGTTTCCTTTCGGTTTCGTTTCGCAATGCCTTATTTAGGAACCTCTGAGTTTCAATTGTGGTTTCAGTTTCTTTTTCTGATTTTTAAAACTAAAAGCTCACCACAGAAGAAGTGCACAGCGCAGGTTTGCCAGTATTTCTGTTAATACTTTCATTTAATCAGTTTCATTATCATTCTAGGACGAGAGAAGAAACAGAAATTTCGAAGGAAGCCGAAACTCGGCGGATGAACATTTTCCTGCCGAAGAAGGAGCCAACTCTAGTCTCCCAGCAGCAATTGTGGAATCCGATGATAACAAGGACACTGAGCCAGAAACATCATCGAGTCCTGAACGCGAACCGTTGTATGTCACAGTAAGGTCCAGAAACGAGGCCTATCGAGAAGAAAGTGGACCCTCTTCGGTCAGTAATGGCGCCCAGCCTGTCCTCAATGCGGTAGCTAATCAAACGCAGCAGTGCATGTCTTGTGATGGTGGAGCGACTAATAGTAGCAAAACAAGTACTGCGGGAGAGTCATCACCAAATACAACAACACAGGCTCATGTAGCTAACATCGTTTTACGGTCATGCCTTAATCTTCCCTCGTTACCCGACAGTTCGTTAGAAGATGGGAAAAGCGGCAGATATGGAAAGGTCGAACACACTTTACCAGGACGATCACCGCGGGAGAAGTCTCCTAGGGAAAGTAAGTGCGAAGATTGCTTTAAAGGAAGTACTTGGGCTAATGTATTTCAGTTTTATGCAACGTTATAAAGTTAAATTCCGTTTGTTTTAATTGTTTATATACATCAAAAGGAACTCTTCCTTTCTAAAAGCAAGTAAGAGTAAGAGCAACTGTGCCATTGTCGCCGTTGGCGAACGTCCACTGATGCCGTAAAAGACCGTTCTAGTCGTTCTACTCATACAAAATCGGATACCTAAAGAGCGCAGTTTGTAATCTGGTACAATTACAGGCTTTTGTGCCCAGATGTATCATAGTATCGGATGTAAACAGTGATCTTGCTGAAGAGCCTTTGCACAATGCATGGGATGTACTAAAATAGCTTTTTACTTGAGTTTAAAAGGGTATGCTCTTGCCTAATCATGTATCCTCTACAGATGTCTGCGAGGTTTCATTCCAAGTGCCTTCGCCTGGAATGACAATCAGAATTTTTCTCATGGAAAAAACCTGCACAGAACGGAATGAGAAGACCTTTTACTTATACATGATTCCCGAAGGAGATTGCAAGGTAAAGCCTTACGATTAAATGCAAAATCAATTCTTTAAGTCACTCCGATTAGACAGTCATCATAAATATGGCGGTTTATAACTGTACTACTACTGCCTTAAGAGCTAAGCTTCCTTGAATAAGGTAAAAGTTTATATGAATAAAAGCAATAGAGCTTGATAGAGTCTGTACAGGACTTAACTATACATAATGTATATTCTTATTTTCTTCATTTCCGGTTTAGGGTTCGCTTAGCGTGACTGAGTATACTGAGGTGCCTTTTTTCCGTTTTTGTAAATAGGTTTATGAAGATATTTGTCGTGAGTTCAAGGATGGAGAAGGCTTTAGCAGACAAATTCCCTTCACCGTGAATGGGAGCAGAAGTCAAGATTTTTACTCATTGTACGTGCGGGAAAAGATAACAGTGCAATTTGAAATAGAGAACATAACGCAAGAAAGTTTTATCCCCCTAAATGGAGGGAATGAATCTGTAAGTGTAGATTAGTTTCTATTCAGTTTATATTATTAGCCTCACTTCATTCCATCTAAACGAACATCTGACAACCAAACGAAATGGCCATTTGTATGCTGAGGAGAAATACATGAATGTTTCTGTTATTCAGTTTTATCTTATTGATTCCTATTTACATTAGGTTATGAAGTCCATTTACTCCAGATCATGATTATATGTTACTGAACTGATGTAATTATGAAAGCCTGCTTAAATTTTTTAATCTAGTAGCTCTATCGAAACCAGTGTGATGTGACTGACTTTTCATCACTAGAAACTATTCCCGATGATAAAATATTTCCAGATCTATTTTGTGA